>JAFIRS010004720.1:0-76557 GCA_018342105.1 Gonioctena quinquepunctata
AGATAGATAGATAGATAAATCTTTATTTTCCAGTAAACAACAGGACATTGTATAGGAATAGTCAAAATACACTTAAATCTAGGTAAATACCAAATTCAAAATCTAAAATCCAGAGCAATATATTTAAAATACAAAATATAATTTGAAAGCGAAAGAATTCAAATTTGAAATTCCGAGGCTGAATCAATATTCCTAAAATTCAACATCTCAAGATGAAAAATTTACAGTACAGTTTCAGGACATAAACTCTTTAACCCTATACACACATTTTTCCAGTAAATATTCTCGTATTTGCTTTTTGAATATGTTTGTACTTTTACTTTCTTTAATATAGTTTGGCAGTTTATTGAATACCCTGGGCACCATAGAGAGAGGAGAGTTGAAAGATACTCTATATTTATTAAAAGGTATATCAAGGTAATTTTTTGTACTGGTATTGATTGATGTATATCTTCATTGGTACTGAATAGAGTACCTTTATTCTCAAATGAGTACACGGAAAGTTTTGAATTGATATGATAATGAATTCAGTTTGGAAATCAGTGACTGACAATGATTTTTCCAGTCCATGCATTTATCAATTTGGAAACCAAGGAATGTTACACAGTCACTATCACTGGAGACATATGGTGTTGAAGAGCCATCTGAGCCGAATAATTTCTTCACATGATTTTTTACGGTTATAAAACCTCGATTTTGTTTTTTCCACATTGAGAAACAAGTGATTTGCAGAGTACCATTCATGTAATATATGGAAATCGATATTACATTTATCTTTCAGGTCTACATCGGATTTATCTGATAAAATAACAGACGTATCATCTGCGTATAGAGTGAGTGATGCCGGTATCGATAAATTACTCAAATCATTCATGTATAGTGTAACGAACCTAGGCCGGACCTGTCGCCTCATTCGTTGCCATCGACAATGATGATGTCATCCCCGGAGATATTCGAGAACAATCCAGTCGCGCCGCCGCGGATAACAACGGTCAATATTGGAAACAACTGGAACATGCTGGTTTCCAACCGCCAGAATTGGAAAGGTCGAGAATTCTGTAACGGAGATAAATAGGCAGCACTCAAGAGGGCAGACCAGTCTCAGTCTCAGCGAGCCGATAGCATCGAGCAATACAGTGGCGTAGTTAGTAATATAAATTAGTTGTAAATTTAAGTGTGAAATAAATTAGTAAAACCAAGTTAAGTTTATTTACGTTACAATTGGTGTCGGAAGCGAGATTTTGAAAATAAACAAGTGATCGTGGAGTGGATAGTCAGAAAAAATAAATTGATAGACCTTGTTTACGCCCAAAGTAGACAGTGACCCGGTTTTCGCGAAGTGGACAATTGTGCGTGGGAATATAAACTGATACACTGTTCGCGTGAAACAGACAATAGACTGGTGGCCCGTGGAAAAGAATTCGCGAAGTGAATTTTTAACAAACTGATAAACTTTTCGTGTGAAACAGACTGATACCTCGTCAAAGACAAAATGTGTTCAAGAAAAGTGCGCCTTGCGGACTTAAAGGTAGCGGAATTGAAACAGGAATTGGAGGAAAGGGAACTGGAAACAACGGGTAAAAAGCAAGTACTCCAGGAAAGACTTGCAGAAGGACTTATACAAGAAGGTGAGGACCCCGAAACATTTTTATTCGAAGTTCTCGGAGGTGATTTGAGTCCGATAATAGAAAAAATTGAAGAGAAGCTTCTAGAAAATACAGAAGGCCTAAAAAAAGAACTCTGTGGTGTGGCGAATCGTCTAGAAAAAAGAATAGGAACCGTCGAGGCAGAAATGGACAAAATAAAGGAAACGATCAGTAAGCTGGAAAAACAAATTGATAGTGCGCTCTCCACAGAGATGGTTAACAAAAATTCAATGCTGGACCTGAGTTTGAACTTGGATGAAGTTCAAAAGGGCATACAAGATGTCAAGGTCAGTTCTGGAACAGGGAAGCTTTCCATGAAGCCGCCTCAGTTCGACGGAAAAACTCCATGGGCAAATTACCGCCGGCAGTTTGAAGCAGCGGCCAAAGCAAACGGATGGAATGCAGGGGAAAGAGCTGTAGCACTAACACTCGCATTACGTGGAGAAGCGACAAATATTCTACAAACTCTCACCGCCCAAAAACAGGAGGACTATGATCAGCTGATTAAACATCTAGAATTACGATATGGCCACGCCCATTTGGAACACGTATACCACTCCCAGCTGAAAAATCGCTGCCAAAAATCGGGCGAATCCTTACAAGAATTCGAAACTGACATTGCACGCTTGGTTCGTCTCGCATATCCAGCCACACCAGAAAATGTAATGGAGCGACTAGCGGTTCAAGCATTCCTGGATGGACTCCGTGACCAAGAAACCAGACAAGCGTTGACACTAGCCCGTCCAACACATCTCGGAGACGCACTGGCACGCGCTTTGGAATTCGAGGCAGCGAAACAATCTTGCAAAAGCCAGAGTAAAGTCCGAATGATTGAGGAAGACTCACAGGAGCCTGCTAATTTGGAAGCTGCCATAAGGAAAGTGATTAAGGAAGTGTTCCTTGAGAGAAGACAGTTAAGATGCTGGAATTGTGCAAAAATTGGACACCTGCAAAGCAAATGTCCAACATTCAAAGAATCGACACAGGCGCAGGAAAACTGAAGAAGGTCGATGAGGAGGGGCAATCGTTGGCCTGTGTACAACAAGCCCCTGTTAACAACGCATATGTCGCTGTCCTGCAACGACAGAACAGAGGTGTTTTCGTAGACGGTCTCATCAATAACGAGCCTTGCACCATGCTGCTAGATACAGGTGCGACTAGGACAATTCTCGGGCCTTCCTTTGCCAGAACACCGGAACGGATTGAACCGACAACTTGGAAGCTACGCACAGCAACAGGGGAGCCAGCTACTGTATATGGCGAGCTACTGATTGAAATAATTTTGGGCAGCACTAAAGTGAAACATCAGGCACTTGTAGCGGACATCGAAGACGATGCAATCATCGGAATGGACATCATGAATTCCAGAGGGTTTGAATTGGATTTCAAAGACGGCGTCCTACGGGTCAACGGAGAAGAGCTGGTGCTTCATGGGAGAAGTGAGGAGTTGATCCGTGTGCTGTTGGCTGAAGATGTAAGCGTACCTGAGAGGGCTGAAACCATTCTGGAGGCTCGCCTGGACGGGAGTGCGAGCAGTGGAGACGTGGTGATGTTCGAGCCCAAACTTCATGATGAGAAAATTGGACGAGGGATTGCCCTAGGGAAAACCCTGTTACGTGCTGAAAAATTTGTGCCGGTAAGGGTCATGAATGTCAGTTACTTTCCAGTGACCTTAAAGAAAGGAACAATTTTAGGGCACTGCTCGTCAGTTTCATCTGTGATCCAGGGTGTACGATGTACGATTAGCCAACCCAACAACTTGCCCACAGAACTAGAAAAATTAGTTGCCATCTCTTCCAAAGACATAAAACCAGCTCAACAGCCCAAACTAAGAGATTTAGTCAAAAAGTACCAAGACATCTTCGATACCGGACAAGGAAAAGGGGGTCGAACTAATGTGGTCCAGCACAAGATTGATACTGGGGGTGCCCGACCGATCCGGCAATCAGCAAGAAGACTTCCTCTTGCCAAGAAGGAAGAGGCTGACAAAATAGTCAGCGATATGGGAAAAGAAGGAGTTATCGAACCATCTGACAGTCCCTGGTCCTCTCCAGTCGTACTAGTGAAGAAAAAGGATGGATCGACACGCTTTTGTGTAGACTATCGCCAACTTAATAATGTCACGAAGAAGGACAGTTCCTCTCTCCCGAGAATAGATGACACCCTAGACGCGTTGGCTGGTTCCACGATTTTCTCGACCCTTGATCTGAAGAGTGGATACTGGCAAGTAGAACTGGCTCAGGAAGATCGAGAAAAGACTGCTTTCACCATCGGCTCAGGATTGTGGCAGTTCATCGTTATGCCATTCGGGCTCTGTAATGCTCCCGCCACATTCGAAAGATTGATGGAGACAGTGCTGAAGGGACTCTCATGGAACACGTGTCTAGTGTATCTCGACGACATAATTGTGGTCGGCAGATCGTTCGAGGACCACGTGAAAAACTTGGAGAAAGTATTCCTGCGACTGAGGAACTCCGGATGGGAGCTGAGCCCTAAGAAATGCCATCTGTTCCAAAAAGAAGTACGATACCTTGGCCACGTTGTCTCTGGGGAAGGAGTAGCAGTGGATGACCAGAAGATCAAAGCTGTTAAGGATTGGCCTATCCCAAAAGACATTCATCAACTTCGAAGTTTCCTTGGTTTATGCACATACTATCGCCGATATGTGCTGGGATTCGCCAACATCGCTAAACCACTGACCAGGCTCACGGAAGGCCAAACAAAGTTCCAGTGGTCCGAAGAATGTCAAGACTCATTCAGGAAGCTGAAGGGAGCTTTGATCAACGCACCTATACTGAGCTATCCCCTACCCAAAGGGAAATTCATTTTGGATACGGACGCCAGCAACGTGAGACTTGGAGCTGTCCTATCTCAGATCCAGGAGGGACAGGAGAAGGTCATTGGTTATTTCAGCAAGGCGCTTAGCAAACCAGAGCGCAATTACTGTGTCACCAGGCGAGAGCTGTTAGCTGTTGTAAAGGGAGTGAAGCACTTCTACAAGTACGTGTATGGAAGAAAATTCCTGTTGAGAACTGACCATGCAGCTCTCAAATGGCTCTTACAGTTCACAAATCCTGAGGGTCAAGTAGCACGTTGGATCGAGAGACTCCAAGAATTCGATTTCGAGATCGAACGTCGAGCCGGAACTAGCCATAATAATGCAGATGCCTTGTCGCGAAGACCATCTCCAGACGATTGCTCACATTGCCGACGAGCAGAAGAGGAAGAAGCAACACATTGTAGAACCACGGCAATGGATAACAACTGGAATGACAGCAAGATCCAGAAAGACCAAGAGAAAGACCCCGACCTTGGCTTAGTCGTCAGCTGGAAGAAGGGCAATCGGAGACCATCATGGCAGGAAGTCGCAGGTTACTCGCCGGCTGTTAAGTCCTATTGGGCACAATGGATCTCTCTTATTCTGGACAATGGGATCCTGAAACGTGTGTTGGAGGCCGAGATTGGTGGGGAAGACAGACGCCGAATAATTGTTCCCAGGAACAGAAGAGAGGAAGTGCTGCGGGAAATCCATGATGGAGTCGCTGGAGGACATCTGGGAGTGACGAAGACCCTGCAGAAAGTGAGGCAACGGTTTTACTGGGCCAATTGTCAAGCTGACGTCCAGGACTGGTGCAGAAAGTGTGCTGTATGCGCTGCTAGCAATGGACCTCGAATACGACCCAAGGCCCCGATGCGTCAGTACAACGTAGGCAGCCCGTTCGAGAGAATCGCCATTGACATCGCCGGCCCGTTTCCCGTATCCGACCACGGGAATAAATACATCCTTGTGGCAATGGACTACTTCAGTAAGTGGGCGGAAGCCTATGCCCTGCCCAACCAGGAAGCCATCACCGTTGCCGACGTCTTGGTGAAAGAGTGGATATGTCGATTCGGTATTCCAATGGAGCTGCACTCGGATCAAGGCAGAAATTTCGAATCCAACCTGTTCCAAGAAATATGTCTACTGCTGAACATCCGCAAGACAAGAACATCCGCAGTCCGATGAAATGGTGGAACGGATGAACAGGACGATCAACCGCCACTTGTCCAAGGTTGTCTATGACCATCAAAGAGACTGGGACCAGTATCTTTGTTCCTGATGACCTATCGATCCGCAGTACACGAGTCAACCGGTCAAACTCCTGCTAGTATTATAATGTGACCTGAAGTTTGGGATACCGCCAGGACAAGACACTGCGGGATAGGACTACGTCAGCAAACTTCGGCAGAGAATGGACGACATCCACGAACGAGTCCGGTTGAACATCCAGAGTGCCAGCGATAAAATGAAGAAGACCTATGACATCAAGGCCGACGCTGGAGGATTTAAAGTTGATGACTTGGTTTGGCTGTACAACCCCAAACGTCGTCGTGGACTATCACCAAAGTTGCGGAACTCGTGGGAAGGCCCGTATAAAATCGTGAAAAGGATAAACGACCTTGTGTACCGAATCCGAAAGCCACCCCGAGGGAAACCAAGGATCGTTCATTTCAACAGGTTGGCCCCTTACACTGGAAACCATGACCAAGTTCACACTCTCAGGCCACCGGAGGATGATATGACGTTCGAGAAGTTTATGTCCTTGTATTCAAACGGGCAGAAAGTTCTACATGGGGTTACTAGAGAGGAGTCACGAGACCTTTTCGAGGTGCCTGCTGACTACGCACTAGCGCACTGTGTGGCAGAAGATCTTCGAATGTCCAGGGGCATCGCCGTAGTGTTCTCCAAGAAATTTGGTCAACTCCAAATACTGCGGGAGCAGAATCCAGAAGTTGGTGGGGTGCTACAGTTGAAGAAAGGCCAGAAAAACATCTACTACCTAGTTGCCAAGAGGCATTCCCAAGATAAACCGTCCTATGAAGATGTCTGGAAGAGTCTCACCAAATTAAGAGATACTATGGTGGACCAGAATCTGGTGGATCTAGCAATTCCAAAATTGTCCTGTGGTATTGATGGGTTGGACTGGAGAGTCATAAGAAGTATGCTGGAGGCGATATTCAGATCCAGCGGCGTCAAGATTTTGGTTTGCTGTAACCCTCTTCCACGACCGATCATGAAGACCGTGGAGTGCTGCCATCGAACTTCACGGTACAGATATGGGGAGTCATGCAGATATCGTCACACTCCAAGGATGACATTTCGGGACGAAATGTCTTTAAGAAGGGGGCAATGTAACGAACCTAGGCCGGACCTGTCGCCCCATTCGTTGCCATCGACAACGATGATGTCATCCCCGGAGATATTCGAGAACAATCCAGTCACGCCGCCGTGGATAATAACAGAATCAGAACCGACCCCTCCGCCACCCTTGAGGACGAGCCCTATGAGAAAATCTCAGATGGACTACAAAACGGCCTCAAGAGTGGTAACGTATGAGAAGGTAAGATGGGCTGTAAAATCCTTCTCACCTTTCAAATCACCAGGGGAGGATGGCATATTTCCGGCTCTTCTCCAAGAGGGACTGGATAGCATCATCCTCCTGATCATGAAGATATTTCGATCATGTCTGGCCCTGGGCTACATACCAGAGGCATGGAGGCCAGTAAAGATCGTATTTATTCCAAAACCTGGGAAAACCGACTACTCCCAGGCCAAGGCGTACCGACCTATCAGCCTGATATCCTTTCTCATGAAAACGCTCGAAAGGCTGGTAGATCGGCACATCAGAGAACAATCGCTGCAGTGCAACCCACTGCACAAGCAACAATATGCCTACCAAACAGGAAAGTCCACGGACACAGCTCTCCACCACCTTGTATATAGGATAGAGAGAGTACTGGCCAGTGGACAGTCCGCAATGGGGGTCTTCATCGACATTGAAGGAGCTTTTGACAATACGTCATTTGAATCTATCTGCCACGCTGCGGCGCGGCACGGAATCGATCCAACCCTTATTAGGTGGATCAAAGCTATGCTATCACAACGAGTGGTAACAGCAGAATTAAACGGGAGAACCGTAGCTGCCAAGGTATCAAGGGGGTGTCCACAAGGAGGAGTTTTATCACCCCTTTTATGGTGCCTAGTAGTAAACGAGCTTCTTACAGAACTGAATGAGTCAGGACTGTATACACAAGCGTATGCAGATGACTTAGTCATGTTGGCTCAAGACCAACCGGTAAACCTGCTAGGAGAAAACATTATGAAAGCTCTTGGCAGAGTAGAACAGTGGTGTTCTGCCGGGGGGCTGAGAGTCAACCCGGAAAAAGCGGACTTGGTACTCTTCACCAAGAAACGCAAAATGGGAACTCTTCCAGAGATACTAATCTCAGGAAGACCACTTCCGTATAAAGCGTCGACCAAACACCTTGGAGTCATCATAGACTCCAAGCTGAACTGGAACGAACAGATTGAAAATCGAACCAAGAAGGCTACCTGCTCCTACTGGGCATGCAGAAGAGCCTTCGGCAACACGTGGGGCTTGACACCCAAAACCCTACACTGGATATACACGGCGATCATTCGCCCGACACTAACGTATGGATCCATCACTTGGTGGACCGGTACTACAAAGGGCAAGCCAGAAATGAACTTGATAAAGTACAACGACTGGCTTGTCTAGGAATAACAGGCGCCATGAGGACCACGCCTACTAGAGCTCTAGAAGTTCTACTAGGACTACCACCTCTGCACCTTGTCATTGAGCATGAAGCCATGCGTGCTGCATACAGACTCAAAGGCGCAAGCCAATGGATCGGTACTGAGGCAGACCATGGACACTCAGCCATCTGGAACAGGGCAAAGGAAGGATGTCCAGTCCTATTAATGGAAAGAGACAGCACCCCGCCTGTTCTGGATTTTAGAAAAGGACCCACTATAACCATCCCCACAAGGGAGGAATGGAAAGACAATGCGCCTGACAGACCCCCAAACCGAGGATCAACCTGGTACACAGATGGATCAAGATTTGGGGGAATGTCCGGCGCAGGGGTCTACGAAGAAGGAACAAAGAGAGAAATCTCAGTTCCTTTAGGCAAATATGCCTCAGTGTTCCAGGCTGAAGTATATGCTATACTCACCTGTGTCCAGGAAAATCTCGACAATAAAAGTCGATGGCCAACTGCCATCTACTCGGACAGCAAAGCTGCTATTATGGCGTTAGGCGGAAATAGGATTGTATCCAAACTGGTGTCCGAGTGTAGAAACGCCATAGAAAGTTTATCGAAAACAAGCAAAGTCAGCCTCATATGGGTCCGGACACTCAGGTGTCCCTGGGAACGAAGATGCAGACAGATTGGCCAAGATAGGATCGGGAAAGACCCCAGTTGGACCTGAACCCATCCTGGGAATACCCAGCAGCCTGGCAATCTCAAACATGGAGGAACTGCTACAAAAGCAGTTCCTTAAAACATGGCAAGAGGCGCCAGGCATGAGGCAGTCAAAGCTCCACATAAAGGAGCCAAGGAAAAAAATGTCTAAAGAGATCCTGTCACTTAACAGACGGGACATCAAGACTGTGACTGGGCTCCTAACGGGACATAATCACCTGAACAGGCACATGGAGCTCATCGGGATCACAGATGATCCCCTATGTAGATGGTGCCTGGAAGATGACGAGACATGCACCAGAGGGAGATCAACCTTGGGAGCATAATTCTGAACCCAGAGGACGTCAAGGAGATTCAGCTGAGGAAGCTGCTGAATTTTGTCAAAGAAATCGGCATGCCCAGCTGAGTTTCTCAGAACAAGTGGGCGCACAATGGGCCCAAATAGAGAGGCCTACGTGTACGGGGTTCTTCGGAACCAGCCCACCTTGTGCGAAGAAGAAGAATCGACCATCACCTCGTCCTTTTAACCCACAAATCACATTTAGCATTCTTAGGACAAATTTTTAGATGTTTTTGTTTCCTTGATTTAATTATTTTTCGACGATATCTGATACTAGGCTTTGGAAAATTAATAAAATAATATAAGTTCTCCGAAAATGTTTTACTACATGTATCGCTGCGAGATATCCCATAACAACACGTATAAAGTCTCCGAAAAACATGGAGGAAGTTAAGGCATGCGCACAAAAAAAATTCTAGAATAAAAAGGCCCATTGAAACAGGGCGCGACGGAAAGTTCACGAGACGGGTTTTCACGAGATTTTCCGAAAAAACATGGTTCGGCTCAAAATAAAAAATCTCTAAAGATATTCTTGGAGCAGTTCTTCAGGATGGAGTGTGCTTGGAAGATCTCTCTGTTTTTCAGTTGAAGGGATATGTTGGGTGTGGGGGTTTCAAAAACTTTTTCTTCATCAGTAAACACAGAACGAGAATTTCACCAAAATTATGTTGTCATTGTTTTGCGCTACCAACTGTTTACACCTCCATACACAAAATCTCTATGAATGACATATTTGTTATAAGAAATATATAAGCGCTTCATGTCCAAAAGTAATGGGCCTTTTCATTCTAGAAAATATTTGCGCATGCCTCAACTTCCGCCATGTTTTTCGGACACTTTGTACCCGTGAATATGCGCTATAATCCCCGATACTGGTATATTGTCCGTAGAGCTCGTCCAGTATTGAAACGACCACTTTGGCCTTCCCCTACCTAACAACCAATTCTTATCGAAGATGCCCGAACTATGGCTAGTAATAGAAATTCCATAGGCGTACCAAATTATTTGGTATAGGCGATACAAGAGAAGTAGAGAACTTACACTCCTATAACTCCTGAAAGAAAAAAATATTTTTCGACAAATCTGCCAGAGGAATATAGCTATATTTGTATAATAAAATTTGAATAAATAACTGCACTACCTATTTATTAATCAAACAAACCTAACCTTCCAAACGCTGCATGCCAAGACACTGGTGAAGATTCGCCGTAGCACTGCAAATCGTGTCCAATCGTGTTTTCCCCCTCTCTACATACCAAACGGTCGTTTCAATACTGGACGAGCTTTTTTTTTAATAGACAGTACAAAAAAACAAGCAAGCAAGTTGAAATGTTCGAAATTTTCATGTTACCCGCTTTTTTAACATCATACGCCGGTCGCTCGTAAAAGGCCTATGGAATAAGTATATTCAAATTCGCGATTTTCCATTCAACCAAAGTCAAACAATTGCCATTAGAGAAATAGAAGTTTTGAGATGTGAAATTTTTCGTATTCTGTCGGACTCCGATTTGATAGAAATATAGTTCATTATTCATACTGGGAACCCGTTGAAACTGGGCGTGACGGAAAATTCCAAATGGGGTTTTCACGTGATTTTCCGAGAAAACATGGTTTGGTTCAAAATGAAAAATGTACCGAACCAATGGAATATAATTTGAAATCTGAAAATGCAATATATCCACATATTTATTAACTACGTAATACATTTATGAATATACCTACCTCTACCTCTAGAATGATGATATTTTTGAATGATTCCTTGAAACAAATCTGAAAACTGCAACTGAACTGCAATTGAAAAAAAGGGATTTTTGAAAACTAGTTATTTTAGATATATCAAAAAAAGAAAGATATCATTTTTTTTTCTACAAAAAGCGTTTTGGAAGTTTTATATCAGTAGTACAGGAAATATTATAAACGAATTACAAAGATTAAACATTCAGAAAAAAAATTAGAAGTTGTTTTTCTTTTTTGTCAAATTCGTCCAAGTTCTGGGAAACGCGAAGTTTTGGTAGGAAATACATTTTTTTTCTGGCTTATTAATTTCTCATCGTGAAAATTTCAAAGGAAAAATATTTTTTTATGTGTATATTATAGGAAATATTTTTTTTAAATACCCAACAAGTGGAACATTGATAACATTTTAAAAATAAACTGATATCAATAAGACAATACATATCTCAAGAAACAATACAAAACAATATAAAAGCATGGAAACAGTTGTAATTACAATTTATACACGTTCTTAAACGTAAATCAACTTCGGAATTAGGAATTTGATTAAAATAAAAATGAATAAAAATGAATTAACAAAAATATTACTTCTTGAAATAACTAAAATTTAATCGACCGGGAATCAAACCCGGGCCGCCCGCATGGCAGCCAAGCATTTTACCACTGAACCACCGATGCTTTTTATCAATTATGAAGCTAACAGTGACTAATCATAAACGAGGCCAGCAACATATATAGCATAGTTCTCTCTCTGGCCAAGTACCTATTTTCGGTCCAAAATCGTTTCGTTCAAAACCTCACATGAAAACGTTGCGTTCAAATTCGATCTTGAAATTTTATTCTTATCACACCCAAAGAAGTTTCATTTCAAAAATCAAAAGTTAAACTTAAATCTTACTATCAGAAGAATTCAAATATACAATCGACAGATATTGAGAACCCCCATCAAAGTTGAGCGAAACATTTCTTTCTAGTGATTTATATTCTATTACTACAGGAAATTTTGAGAAAGAGAAAAAAAATTATATAGGAAAATTCAAAATAGGAAAAAAGCAGCTTGGTAAGTTCAATTAAATTCATTCATGTGCACGAAATTTCGTTCATTAAAATTGCACGATAACAGGTCTAACACACATATTATAGGTGTCACTATAATATATATATATATATATATATGAAAAACATCAAATTATAGATAGTGACACCTATAATATTTTTGTTGAAGCTCAGACCTGTTATCGTGGAATTTTAATGAACGAAAATTCGAGCATATTAGCTAATCCACGACACCAATAGTCGTACTCCTAGTGCGTTCTGAGTAACGCAAAACAAAAAACGAGAGAAAGAGAAATTTGTTACGAATCCAAAAG
This sequence comes from Gonioctena quinquepunctata, assembly GCA_018342105.1. NCBI lineage: Eukaryota > Metazoa > Arthropoda > Insecta > Coleoptera > Chrysomelidae > Gonioctena > Gonioctena quinquepunctata. The sequence continues at coordinate 12,357 of JAFIRS010004720.1, forward strand.
AGCCCACCATCCGCCAACAGCTGTTTCATGGTTTCCCAATCATCAGGACGGCTTGTGGTATCTTTCAAATTCGTATAAAAAATCTCATAGTGCTAATACCTACCGGCAAGTACGAAAAAGAGAAAAACATCAAATTATAGATAGTGACACCTATAATCTGTGTGTTGAAGCTTAGACCTGTTATCGTGGAATATTAATTACACGAAATTTCGTGCACATTAATAGGTCACCAACAGATGTCAGCATAGGCCAATCCACGACACCAATAGTCGTACTCCTATTGCGTTCTGAGTAACGCAAAACAAATAAATAGAGAAAAAGAAATTTGTTGCGAATCCAAAAGAGTCCACTATCCGCCAACAGCTGTTTCATGGTTTCCCAATCCGTCCACAAGCTCTTTTGGATTCGTAACAAATTTCTTTCTCTCTTATATATATATACAGTGTGATCCATTTAAAATAGAACCACCCCTGTAAAATACGCATTTTTCAGTAATTCTCAAAAAAAAAAATTTTTGAAAATTAAGCATTAAAAACTGTATTTTGACACAAATTTTCATTACTTTAGTTTCATTTCCAAGGCACTCTATGGTTTTACGGCAAAAGTTTATTAGGCAATTTTTGTTTTGAAATTTGACTACACCACTGGATTCGTAGTCATTATAAATGAAAATCATGAAAATTTCATAAAAAAATACTGGTTAACAACGAAGTTACAACAACTTTAATTTTGGAAACAAAGTATTTGATATTAATTTTCATTTAGATTATAGACATATTTAAAATCTGGCAACAATGCCGATACAAAGTAGAACACCAATGTTATAACTTCTGAAAGTATGGTAATGTGAGCGATTTGTGGTGGAAGCGATTTTGTAAAAAAAATCTAACTACGCCACTGGATTTGTGAATTATATTCCCTTAAAATCATTTATTCAAGTTTAGGTTATAAGTGTATTCGAAAATAACAGAAAATTAAAAATTCATTTTCAATTATGCAGTTTTCAATAGCCGATAAAAACGAAATGAACAGAATCAAGTTTTAAAGTATCAAAATTATTTATTCAATAATAAAACAGAAAGCAGGACAAAAAAATGTTCCTTTTTTATTCTGCAAAACTCAACTGAAACAAGCTTTTAGAGAAGGTATCAATAATTTGAGAAAAGCTGAACTAGGGCATAGGTATTGTACTAAATCAATAGTAGGCTGTGATTTAGTACACCACAATTCGCTCACATTACCATACTTTCAGTAGTTAAAACTGTTGAACGGAATGAGCTATTGACTTCGGATTTTCGCTGTACAAATTCACTTGTGCTTAACTTTGTATCGGCAGTGTTGCCAGATTTCAAATATGTCTGCAATCTAAATAAAAATTATAATCAAATACTTTGTTTCCAAAATTAAAGTTGTTGTAACTTCGTTGTTAACCAATATTTTTTTATGAAATTTTGATGGTTTTCATTTATAACGACTACGAATCCAGTGATGTAGTCAAATTTGGAAAAAAAAAATGCCTAATAAACTTTTGCCGTTTTTGACGAAGAAAAAAAACCATAGAGTGCCTTGGAAATGAAACTAAAGTTATGAAAATTTGTGTCAATATACAGTTTCTGATCCTCAATATTAGAAAAAAATATTTTGGAGATTGACTGAAAAATGCGTATTCTACAGGGGTGGTTCCATATTAAATGGGTCACACTGTATATATATATATATATATATATATATATATATATATATATATATATATATATATAATATATATATATATATATATAGTGAGCACGTGAAGGTTGGAATAAATTCGGTGAAATCTTCACAGGGCCTGAAGAGAAAAATCGCTTGGACACGTCAATTTTAATTTTCAAATGTGCACTTTTTGACAAAATTCTTTTGGGTGACGGCATAATTGTGTTAGTAATGACGTCATCGTTTATTTTTTCTTTAATTGCATCCCCCATATTTGAAAGTGTCGTTTGAAAGAGGACATTTTTCTGCATACAAAACGTAAATTTCATGGCATAATACATAAATGAAATTGACAAGAAAAAATCAATTGAATGTTGAAAGCACCCACTACTTTTGATATGACCCTGCAGGTGAATACATTTTTTGTTAGGTTTTTTTTTTCAATATCGCCTTGGGTATTGTCAAGAAGATAATGGCAGACAATTTAAACATCTTTTGATAAATTTGATTATTTTTTTTAATTTCAAGTCATTAGTTATTAGTAGTTAAGATATTTTTTTTTCATCAATTTTCTTATGTACCATAGTCACGAAATTATACGTTTTGTGTGCAGAAAAATGTCCCCTTTCAAATATGGGGGTTGTAATTTAAAAAGAAATCGATGAGGTCATAACTAACACAATTATGACGTCACCCGAAAAAGGTTCCTATATGTCGAAAGGTGCACATTTGAAAATTGAAATTGACTTGTCCGAGCGATTTTTCTCTTCTGGCCCTGTAAACATTTCAGCGAATTTATTCCAACATTTACGTGCTCACTTGTTTCGTATTTTCAAAAATTATTTCCTATAATATACAGGGTGTTAGTGAATAAGTGCGACAAACTTCAGGGGGTGATTCTGCATGAAAAAATAATAACAGTTTGCTATATAACTTTTGTTCGCAAATGCTTCGTTTTCTGAGATAAAGTTTTTCTTAAAAACTGACCATTTATTAATTGCTCTGAAACCGGTCGAGATATGCAAATGAAATTTGGTGAATTAAAAGAGGTAGTTATTGCGCATTTTTTGACAAGCAATTAAGAATTTTATGTCCATCATTGGCGCGCATACGGGTAATGATCTCAATTTTTTAAAGAAAAAAATGGTACGCCACTAAGATATTTCAAATTAATCATTTTTGAATTCCTCGTTCAAGTTGTGACAAAAAATGTATCTTGCCTTTTTTTTGTATGGGGCGCCGTTTTTATGCAAAAAAATTAACCATCTTAACGCGTATTTTTCATTTCTTTAATACATTATCAAGAACTACCTATCTAATACAATAACGTTAAACCAGAACAATAACAGAAACTAATACTAATAAATAAATAGGCGCAAAGCTACAACAAATGTTCAAAATGACCTCCTTCAGACGTGATACAAGATTGAACTCTTCGCCTCATTGATTGCCGTATTCGCGAAAATATTCCTGGTGTAGTTCTTTTTGTCTCACAGCCGTCTATAATTCGATTCATCAGGTCTTCAACATGTTCGACGGGAGTGGAATAAACTAATGACTTAAGAAAACCCCAAATGCAAAAATCTAGTGGATTTAAATTCGGAGTTCGAGAAGGCCAATGTTCCGTACCTCCCATACTTATCCAACGATTTGGATATACTGTATCTAAATGATAACGTAAAATAATGCTAAAATGGACTGGTGCACCATCATGCATGAACCAGAAGTGTTCAAGAAGAACAGGTAACTCTTCCTGTAGGAAATTAAGGTAAGAGTCGCCTGTTAGTCGTTGTGGGAGGAAATATGGACCGATTAAATGTTCATCAAGTACCCCAAGCCATACATTTACTGAAAACTGATGCTGAAAATTAGCTTCAGAGATTCCATGTGGATTATCCTCAGCCCAGAGGTGATTGTTATAGAAATTTCGTATACACTGTCGTCCAAAATTAGCCTCGTCAGTAAACAAAACGCCATTAAAAAAATTTGGAATTTGAGCGATTTGATGAAGAATCCAATGGCAAAAAACTAGGCGCGGAAAAAAGTCTCTAGGTAGAGTAGAGCTTGCACACGTTGAATATGAAACGGATACAATTGCTGTTCTTTAAGAATTTTAAATACAGTGAAGTTGCTTACATTCAGTGTGTTGGCAGTTATTCGAGTACTTATTTCAGGTGACTCCGTAATTAACTAGAGAACTGCTTCTTCTAGTTGCACAGTTCGTACTTCTCGAGGGCGCCCGCAGTCAGCCGTTTGTTTCTTAAATGTACCATTTTCGCGCAAACGTTGGTGAAGACGAGCAAATATTGTGTGATGGGGTACCCTATGTCCTGGATGCAACTCAGCATACAATCGTCGAGCTTGCCGACCATTTCCATTACTTCGACCATAGACAAAATGCATGTCTGACAATTCCGCATTTGTATAATTTTCCATTCTTTTCGATAAAAGAAAAATTGATTACTCAATATCATTAATGTTATACCAAACTAAAAGCTTAAAAATGAAGAAACGCTAATTTGACATTTCGTTGAGATATTCGTATTTAAAGAATGTTGACAGTAGCCTAATACTAGCATCGCTACTAGATAATGTATTAAAGTAATGACAAATACGCGTTGAGATGTTTTATTTTTTTGCACCTTACGAAAAAAAGGCAAGAGAAATTTTTTGTCACAAATTGAACAAGGAATGATTTTTAATTTGAAATATATCAGTGGCGTACCATTTCTTTTCTTTAAAAAATTGAGATCATTACCTGTATGCGCGCCAATAATGAACATGAAATTCTTAATTGCAAGTAAAAAAATGCGCAATAACTACTTCTTAAAACTCACCAAATTTCATTTGCACATCTCGACCGGTTTCAGAGCAATAAATAAATAGTCAGTTTTTAATAAAAACTTCAACACCCCGTATCTCGGAAAACGAAGCATTTGCGGACAAAAGTTATATATATATAGCAAACTGTCATTATTTTTTCATGCAGAATCACCCCCTGAAGTTTTTCGCATTCATTCACTAACACCCTGTATATTATAGGAAATAATTTTTGAAAATACGAAACAAGTGGAACATATATCACTTTAAAAATAAACTGATATCAATAGAGAGCAATCGATATATCTCAAGAACTACAATGGAAGTTATCTGATACAATATCCCCCACCCCACAGAGTTTATCTCTGAAACTTCTTCATATATATATATATATATATATATATATATATATATATATATATGTATATAAAGCATGGAAACAATTTCAATTACAATTTATACACGTTCTTAAAAGTAAATCAACTTCGAAATTTGATTGAAATAAAAATAAATAGAATAAACATGAATTAACAAAAATATTACTCTTTAAAAAATGTATCGACCGAGAATCGAACCCAGGCCGCCCGCGTGTCAGCCAAGCATTTTACCACCGAACCACCGATGCATTATCATTCATGTAGCTAACAGTGACTTATCAAAAACGAGGCCAGCAACGTATATAGCATAGTTCTCTCTCTGGCCAAGTACATATGTTCGGTCCAGAATCGTTTCGTTACCTGAAAACGTTGCATTCAAATTCAATCTTGAAATTTCATTCTCAACACATCCAAAGAAGTTTCACTACAAAAATCAAAAATTAAACTTAGATCTTACTAGCAGAAGAATTCAAATATACAATTGATAGATATGAGAACCCCCATCAAAGTTGAACGAAACATTTCTTTCTAGTGATTTATATTATATTTACTACAGGAAATTTCGAGAGAGAAAAAAATTAATCCAAAATAATATTGGAAAATTAAAATCAATTAAATTCATTTGAAAAAACATTAATCCCATGTGTACAAAAAATTGAACTTTTTCTTGAAACTATCGAAAAATATTAAGTTAGCAGAATTATTACTAAATATAAATATAAAAAAATTGGAGATTTTATCCACTGTAAAGTCCTCTTACCTACATCTTAGGTCACCGCAGTCATAGTTCCAATTCAAACCTTCCATTATCTACACATTTTTGTTCTAGAAAATCAGAATTCAACCAAAAATACTTTGTACTTTCATTTGGTTGCTTTGTTCGATTTTTCTAAAATTTTCATCAAAAGATTAATTTTGTTTTTACCACATATAGAAATGTCTACAATGGGTGAAGTCTCATTTATGTCTCGAATGCCAGGATGGAAAAATATTTTTTGTTTACTCAATTGGCCACCTTTGCTAATCACTTCGAGATGCTGAATTTTATGTTACCTTCTTCAATGTTGACATATTGATACTTTCATCATTTTTAATAGATACTTCAGAAGATAGGTAGTAGAACAATTGTTTGCATTCATGTTTCTCATATATTAATGAGTTCTACATTTGTTGGATTAGTTTCTTACAGTGATTAATTAGTTTTTGAGTTGTTTGTCCATTTCAATAGGATAAAGCGGTTAAGTACGAGTTTGACACATGCACAGAGGGTTCTGTGAACAATAAGTTTATTTCTAGAAATCCGTAAGACCTAGAACTTTCGTAATAATATAAAAAATACATATTTGTTTGAAATGCACATTCAAAATGAAATACTATTTTTAATCTCAAAATAGTTTTATGTCATCAAATTCTATAACAATACCAAATTATAACTCTGTAGTTTGAACTGTTTTGGATTGCTTCTGAACCGAATAACAAAAATTGATCTTTCTAACATGAAATATTTCGATCAGTTCCAACTTAAATTGTTAGGAAGTTCAATCTTTTAATCAAAAATTACATTATGATTTTTAACAATAAAACAAACCAAATTAGGTACTGTTTAATTATATATTTTAAACCTCAATATCTTCATCTGCTGATATATACTCTGGCATTTCCATAAACCTGATAATGAAATAGTCTCGCAAGCACAAAGGACTGAATCTGAACAATAAATGGTAAAACCAATATCGAAAAGATTCATGTTTATACACCACATCAGGGTATCTATGTAAAAGTGCCCTTTCAAAAACAACATACATCTTATCATCTTTGATTTTGACTGGCTTTGGAGGTGGGGTGATAAAAGATAGGTAAACATTATAGCGCTTGAAGTAATCACTATAAAATTTGTGCTGCTCAGGTGTGAAGGAGTCATGCATCTCTTGTACATTTTGTAATTGTCTTGCCATGATATTGCTTTGAAGTGTGAAGGACCCAGGAATAAATGTGAGGACATCTACACCATATTTAGCCATTTCGATTCTGAGACCATCACTCCAAGCAGTTAAAGCTGCTTTTGTAGCTCCATAGACAGAAAGACCAGGTAGTGTTGCTTGAGCACAGTGACTAGTAATAGTAATGAGTCTTCCTGAAATTTAAAATATATTCATTGAAAGGAGTATATTGGGTTCATTGTCCCACCTTTGTAACGCCTGAGTAGAGGACACATAGCATTCGTAAATTTAAAGGTACCTAAAAGATTCACATCGAGTTGTTGTTGAATTAATCTATCTGTCAACCACTCAAATTCACCAAAAACCATAACACCTGCATTATTTATGACAGCATGTAAAGCTGAAAAAAATTTACTAATGAAAACACTGAAATCTTATCTTATTCAAATTAACTCACAGTATCCCTGATTCCTGCTCAAAAAGTGCTCCAGTGTCTGGACAGAGGCTTGAATGCTACTGCTATCAGTTATATCTAGCTGTATTTGAATTATGTTACTCCCAAATAAATGGCGAATTTCTTTACAACCTTTTGAATCTAAGCTTAGGAACCCTGCAACAACTGTAAACCCCATCTGAACAGCGTGCTGTGCCAAGGAAAATCCCAATCCAGAGTCACAGCCAGTGATATATATTACTTTTTTTTTGCTTGGTTTGAGTTTTACTATTTCTCGATTTATGTATAACAAACTACAAGCTGTTAACGCAACAACTGATACGGTTTTAATACATTGGTGACTATGAAAACCATGTTTTAGTAAGACTATCATTCCGAGAGCTCCTGCTCCAATAGCTGTACAGATTTCATTGGCTATTTCAAAGGCTACCAGAATGTATTTTGACAAGGACCCCATGTCTCCAATTTGTTAATTATCCTGAAATTTTAATACAGCGTATTTGTTTCAAAACAATGTACCATCTGGAAAACCAGAAGGGGCATGGTAAATAATAACGTTCAAGTTACATTTATATTTCTCCAAATTACAATATTGACCGACGAGATAACCTCTAACTTATCCATTTTTACCAATGTGAAGTATGAAGTTGAAAGGAAGCAGTGTTGCCAAGCGTTCAAACCAGACTTAACCACAGTTTATAGCTTCTTTAGCTATAAACTGTGACTTAACTACGAATAGGGAACATTTTCCAAGAAGAAATGTATCACGAAATCACAGAATATAGGATAAACCTCCTATATTCTGTGACGAAATATCATATATTTATTAACTAAGAATATTGATAACTGGCCATAAGAGATATGCAATGAAAGTGAAGTCGGGTTTCGGGTTATATAAGTATATTCTTGTCATATTGGCAGCGCGTAGCTATGGCAACCCAACATCAACCAATTCATGTAACGCCTCTATTTTCGCGCATGCGCATCAATTCAACTGCCGATTAGAAATAGTCCGAGCGATGGTCATGCTTCATTTGCTTTGGTTTCACATTTGCTGTCTTTATTATCAATATTGGTACTTAATACATATATGATATCTACCCACCGACATAACCTTCAATGTCGGGGTATCCCAACGATTATACACGATGAAAAAGCTAGCTTATTTCTTCTCTTCGTCCATTGGCCAAATTTCAGATGCCCACGCGCGGATTTGCATTGTCATTTGACGTTATCAGAGAACCTGGATGGTTCGTCTATCATAAATGCCCATGAATTCTTCTACTTTTTCACAGCGGTTTTTTTTCCTGGTAGTACCATTTTTCCGTCGTTTTTTTAGTGTTTCGTTTCAATGATTCATAGTGCCATACGCATCTATAGTTTGTCGTGGATAAGTGAAAATTGAATCGACTGTTAAGTGCGTGTTGGAGCCCACTTCGTGATATAGGACACTTGTTTTTTAACTGTTTTCCGATTGAATGGAAATATTTGAGGTAAATATAGCTCTCGAAAGATGCTGAATAAGGGTTGTTATAATTCCTTAGGCAGTGTTAGTTCAAGCTGTTTTCACTTTAGATCATGCCTGGAATCCGTCGCTTTTTATAAAAACCATCAACGAACTCTCAAAAACTTCCCCCAAATTTTCAACTCATAAAAATATCGAGACAACCCATTAATTCATATTTATTATAATGGGTCCAAATTTTCCACAAATATTCTTAATAAAGCTTGAACTTACACTGCTTAAAAAATTATATCTACCCTTCAGCATTTTACGAGAGCTATATTTACCTCAAATATTTTCAATAAGTCGAAAAACAGTCAAAAAAACAAATGTCCTATCATGAAGTGGGCTACAACACGCACTTAACAGTTGATTCAATTCTCACTTATTCACGACAAACTATAGATGCTTATGACACTATAAATCCATTGAAATGAAGGTTGAATGATTCAGCAAACATAAACCCTAAAAAATCGACGGAAAAATTTTGCTATCAGAAAAACCTCTGTGAAAAAGTAGAAAAATACATAGGCACTTATGGCAGACGAACCATCTCTGGTGACGTCAAATGACGATGCAAATCCGCCATGTGCAGCTGAAATTTGGCCAATGTTCATTCGTTCGTTCATTAACTATGGTCTATCCATAGAGAAACTAAAAACTAAAAATAAAGAGAGTTGTCAAACCTGCAGTAAAAGTTGGCACCACGTTTAGACAGTGGCGACATATCTCGCAACTGGCCGAACTAAATACAGTTGGTAATACCGATTGAAATAAGGCGGGTTTTTCAAATGTGTTACTTTTATGTGATTGATATGATATATATTTTATAAGTGATCGATTTGTCATTCTTGTATTCCATATGAATGGTTGTATCATATGAAATACAGGAATGGCAAATCGATCACTAATAAAATATATACAGTAATCGATTCGTAGAATCTGTTAGTTCGTTCGTGGTTAAAATAAAGTTTCAAAGTAAATCTTTATTTAATGATATCAAGAACAAAATTAAAGATCTTATAAAACAAGAATAATAACTATAAAAACACATTTTATTTTATCTAGGACAAGGTACAACTACAGACAAAACAATAATAAAACTACAGACAAAACAAAATTAAAAATATTCTTCAGTCTTATCATCAAATCAACCAAAATAAAAACAAATTACATTTACAACAAACCTTCAATAATTTTGTTCATTTATTAGCACAGAGGAGAACGAGTAGAATGCTCCAGTTTGATGATAATCTTCGTACTTCCTCAAATGGTGATAGGAAATGGAAACTGATGGACGGAAATATATCAGTTTGTGAAAAATTTCTGCAACTGATGGATGGAAATAAGTATCAGTTTGTGAAAAGCAGCTTATATTTTACCTTGTGAAAGAATATTTCGAGGAATTTCAGCGTCAACTCGAATAACAAAACATTCCATTTTCGACGTTGGGTTCATAATTCAAGTCCATAGTATAATTTCTATAATTAATTTTTCGATGACAAGTAGAATTATTCTGAAATTATTACGTGGTTTGTCATCTTCTGACAAATGTCGAAATTGGAAAATTATCATGTCAGTCGTCTGTTGATTGCGGGCAGCGCCTCCATGCGCGACTGGCCGTACCAAAAACTTGGTGGTCGAGATCGCCAATGTTTCAAACAGTCTCTTTATTTTTAATTTGTCTATGGGTCTATCCAAAATGACAAGGAAAGACATATAACCCGACTTGACTCAAAGAGAGTAAACGTTATCTGAGTAGGAGAGTCTATTCCCCATAAGACAATGCTGACACTAATAGAAAGAGATGAAAGATTATGATCATTTGTGAGTCATAGTGTATGGATATGTCACGGCCAAAGAGTATTGTTCTACGAACAAGATCCCTCACCGAACAGTTGGCGCGAAAATGAGATGAAATCCTTGAAATTTACTACAATGTTTACATCTGTCAAAAATCAGATGACTGCCCGATTTTTCTTGAAAATCTGGTGATTTTTTCAAAGTGATTTCTTCGTAAAAGGCCTTTTTGGGATCATGGAAACTTCCACGAAGGAAGAAGAAAAGGTAGGAAAGTGGACTGATGTATCTAGTCGATGAATTGACTTGAACATTGAGGGCGTTGGAAAATGTCCCCGACGACACTGTTTCATTAAACTTTCCGATACAAACTATTACCAAGCCATTCACTGCCCATCTCTGCCGGACCATTACCTCTCTAAGAACCTTCTGACCTGAACAAAATCAGAGAGTTCATTGTAGATATCATAAAATATGTTGATGAAGTTGAGAAATCGATTAATCCTGGTCTGCGACAGTCTAGGCTGCTTCCAGCTATCTTAGAATGACTTATCCGGAAAAGGTGAACCCTACTAACAAAGGAGAGTAGAGAAAACAATCTAAATCAGTTTTTCTTTTATTTTTCAGTAACACCCGCATGAGATAATCGGAGGAGGGGGATCTAAACCAAGCAGTTGGTCGAAGAACAAGGCAAGGCAAGATCGATAAGGTTAATGACTATTATTAGTGTACATATCACTTTTTAATAAACACATGAATTTCACAAGTAAGCGTGGACTTTTCATTCTATGAAGATATCTTGATTTTGGCTAGTGAATTCCGAACCATCACAGAGGGTTCCATGGCTCTTTAGAAAAAAATATCCACTATATTTAGAATTTTCCATCTCTGAATAAAATATACTTATAGTCAGAAGATTGTCATCTCATGGGCAAATGAAAGGTAGATCAGAGAAGATACAAATTATTTCATACATATACGAGTCATTTTACTACGAAGATAATTTGAGTTCTTGCAAGAAGATAGTCGTGTGTTCTGCCAAAATAGTGAACATCTCTTGATTTGCCAAAAGCTGAGACACTATCAGTTTTCACAATTTGGGTTATTTTACTTAGATAGGACTCGAACCAATTGAAGCTTCGTCGTCTGAAGCGGAAGAGATGAAGCTTACGTCAAAATAGTCAAAAGCTTTAGATATATCACAAAACACTGCATCGCTCACTTCCTTCAGACTAGAATATAGATTTTTCAGAAAGCGAATTTATTTTTCGAAATTCAAATGAGAATATTTCATATTGTGTAAGTATGTCAACCGAAATTTCAAAAGTGAAGAAACTAGTAATAGAAGGACCAAGAAATTGAAAAAGTTACAGATACTGAAGCACAAATAATTCAAATGTAATGTTATATTAGAAACATATTTTTTCAATGATACCAAAATGATCATTTAATATTCAAAGTTTATAGCACAAATATAAAGATGAATTAAAAACATGTTTCAATATTTCAGAAACTTTAAATTTAGGATTACTGTCAGGATATGTCTGGGGATATTAAATCCCATTGAGTACTTTTTTACAATAGCATATGATTTTGTTCCACCCCATGTGTTTTGTTTCATGTATTGCTCACAAGAATGTATTCCTGCACAGTCTTCTCTTAAGGAAACTGAATAGCAAACTGGTCAGATGAGGTTTTCGTGGAATGTAGTACGATCCAAAAAACAATGAAATTAGGTTACCGATATCTATGAGTACTTATAGTTTGAATTTTAGATTTATTTACATAATACCTCAACTTTTATTTTCTTATTCTTGTGATATGTCTATTGTATTCTCAATTTTTTTTCAAATAAAAATTAATTTTTCAGGTGGAGAGTGGAGTAGTTTGTTTTAGCAAAAAAGGCTGTTGTGTTGATGGCAAGGGTAATTCCCAATTATTAGAAAAAAAACACTTCAGGATATTTTGTAATGCTTCTCTTTTAATTTTCGCATATGAGGTGCATGTTCTATGATGAACAATTTTAAACTATGCTTTGTGATAATGAATAAGCTTGCAAATTTTATTACAATCATCAAATGGGTTTCAATGATTTCCAGTCAAGCACAGATTTACATAATTCATACAGTTACAATTGCAGATCCTTTAATTAAAAATATTCACACTACTCGGTACACACAGTCCGAAAACTATAGTGAAACTTGAATTATAAATGTTAAGTTTACTTTAAAAAAAAAGCTAGAGGGTAATTCGGTACAATTTAATGAATGCATATTTAATTTACATATTAGGTCATTTAGAACAGTCATCGGTCCTACTAGAATTAGACCGTTCTAAAAGTTAAGTTCAATTTTCTCCCTGGAAAACTTAAGGCAAAGTTTTGCCGCTGTCATACAGTGACAAAAACACAGACCCTTATGGGATTTTTTGGGTATGCATTAACTTGTCTAGTATATAAATCACTACACTCAACAATAACCTATTTTCATCACATTTTCGTCAATCTTAGCGGAGTATCCATGGATTCATGGATCGGTCGTATGGGGTCGGCTTTAGAATAGCCCCATGGTAAATCCTGCCTGTCGTAAGAGGCGACTAAAAGGATAACCGTAGGTGGAAGATGGTCTCATCGCCCGGTGAAATACCACCATATCGACTTTGTGTGCTGTGAAATGGACCATTCCATGTTTCAGTGTTCGGTCGATACTTTCCGGTCTCCCTCTTTCCTTTTCCCCAATTCCTTCTTTATTTTCAGGTAATAGTAATAATGATGAACAATAGTAATAATGATGAAGTCTCCTAGAGTAAAACACTCCGGAAGTAAAATACCTCTCCATTCGGATTTCCGGGCGAGAGGTACTCGAGAATAACAGGAAAGAAAACACAAGTAAACTCGTCCACCAACAAAAAAATTAATTTTGCAACATCCGCGGACTCAACAAGAACATCAATGACGTCCACCATCACCTACAGACGGAAAAACCGGATATTCTGGCTCTAACAGAAACACAAGTAAACTCGTCCACCAACAAGGTCCATATGCTTTGTCCTGGTTACGAACTCCATTCTCGATTCAGGTTCAAAGGTGGAGTTTGCCTTTACGCCAAGGCTAACCTTTCATGCCAGCGTGAAGAGAGTTTGGAACCGAAAGACTTTGATGTGATGTGGTTCAAGCTATCTGATACCAAACTGACTAAGTTCCTCTGCTGCCTTTATCTATCACCTAATGAACCTTCATATAACGACCTCTTTGAGTTTTTATCACTCAAACTGGACTACATTCAGGAGAACCATCCAACAGCTGAAACCATAATCATGGGAGACTTTAATGTACATAACGCTGCCTGGCTCAAATTCTCTAACAAAACAGATGATGCAGGTCGTCAAGCCGAGGCCTTCGCCATCACTCATGGTCTAGAACAACTGGTCGAGCTACCAACCCGCATCCCTGATGTCAACAACCAGTCTGCCAATACACTAGATCTTTTCCTCACCACCAATCCTGACCCGTATAGAATAGAAGTTTGTGCCCCACTTGGAAACTCTGACCACACCCTCATCTCCACAACATGCTCTTTCCATTTACCATCGAGCTGCACAATACCACCCCGTCTCATGTGGCATTACAATTCGGCCGACTGGGAAGGTCTTCGTATGTTTTTCTCAGCGTTTCCATGGAAGAGAGTTTGTTTCTCTTCAGTAGATCCAACACGATGTGCTGAGACAATTTCTGAAATCATCATGTTGGGGATGCAAACTTACATACCGAATACCGAAAGAAGAACATCATCCGATAAGACCTGGTTTAACAGAAACTGCTCTAGAGCTGTGGCTTCCAAACAGGCAGCATACCATCGATGGCTAAAAATCCGGGCCCTGAGACCAGAGCAGCATATGTCGAGGCTAGAGGCATATGTAAAGAGACAATAGAAAGCTCAAAAGATGCCCACAAAGCCAAAATAAGATCAAAACTTGCTGAATGTCCTAACGGATCCCGTTCATTTTGGTCTTTCTAAAGCTGTGGGAAGAAATTTCACTTCCAGCTCATTTCCTCCCCTAACCAAAGAAGATGGAACACTAGCAACGACTGCCCAGGAAAAGCCAATATCTTTGCGCACCTATTTGCTGGAAATTCCACTCTGGATTCATCGGGAAAACAACCCCGAACATTACACCTATTGACAGTCACATGCCCGAGATCACCTTTCGCCAACGTACTATCAGAAAGATTTTGCTGGGTCTCAACACCAACAAAGCCTGTGGATCTGACGGAATCCCGCCGATTGTTCTCAAGAAATGTGCCCCGAACTAACACCTGTTCTTTGCAAGTTGTTCAACCACTCTTACAATTTGGGGGTATTTCCGTCCAATTGGAAAATTGCAAGAGTACAGCCAGTCCCTAAAAGGCAAAAGGCCCTACCTAGCAACTACAGACCTATCGCACTGCTATCTATTATTTCAAAGGTCATGGAAAAAGCCATCAACATCGAGCTCATGAAATATCTGGAAGACTCAGGAATTGTCAACGATAGGCAATATGGCTTCCGCCATCAGAGATCAACTGGTGACCTGCTCGCTTACGTCTCACATATATGGCAGCTATCTATTGAAAAGCATGGAGAAACTTTAGCTGTGGCATTAGATATCTCCAAGGCGTTCGATCGAGTTTGGCACCAGGGACTCCTCGCCAAGCTTCCGTCTTATGGCTTGCCCCTCAGCCGTGTTCCCTGCTTGCTAGTTTTCTCTCAAACAGGTCTCTCCATGTAGTGGTCGATGGAGTTTCATCTGACACTCTACTCATAAATGCTGGTGTTCCGCAAGGATCCATTCTCGCACCAACACTATTTCTACTTCACATCAACGACCTGTTGAAATCAACTTCATGTCCAGTACACAGCTTTGCTGATGATAGTACCCTCCATACCGCTTTCTCTTCCAGGGCCCCTATATCAGCCCGTGAAACCAGAAATGAACGAGGAAGAAATGTTAATAATATAAATATGGACTTGGCAACAATTCTCGAATGGGGATCTAATAACTTGGTAGAATTCAATGCAAACAAAACACAAGCATGTCTTTTCTCTAGAAAAGCCGATCTCACTGTGCCTAACATAACTTTGTCAGGAGTAACCATACCACTGAAGCCATCCATATCGATGCTTGGTATTACTATCAGCAATAACCTTTCCTGGGAAAATCACGTGAGGTCCATTGCCAAAAGTGCATCCCAAAACTTGGTTTTCTGTTTCGTGCCAAGAGCTATTTCACCCCCAGTCAGCTGCTTATGATCTATAAGGCACAGATCCGACCTGTCCTGGAATACTGTTCCCATATTTGGAGTGCGGCACCTAAACATATCCTGAGGCTATTGGATTCTGTCCAAAAAAGGGCAATTCGTCTCGTCGGTGATGCCTCGCTTACAAACTCGCTCACTTGTCTGGAACACCGTAGAAAAGTTGGCGATTTGTCTCTATTTTATAGATATTTTCATGGGCGATGCTCTTCTGAAATATCAACAATCGTTCCTGCTTTGGCAGTCTCTTCGAGATTAACCCGTCAAGTTCAGTCATCACACCCCTTCGTGGTCACTTTGGAAACCTGCAGAACATCACTTTCCAAAGACTCGTTCATCCAACGAACAGCGAGGCTTTGGAACTCATTGCCTAGGGAGGTGTTCCCCGAGGCATACAACCTTCAGAAATTTAAGAAGAACACCAACTCCTACCTTCTTTCCCTAGGTTCCCACGATGTTCTCTGAACATTACAGGATATCCCTTTTCGTGGGAACCAGAACATAAAAAAAAAAAAAAATGGATTAGGTAGCTTGTCATGAAGAACTTAGCAAGAACCATAAAAAATGTAATAATGTATGTATCTGAAACCTTTGAATAGTTACAATCTAATGTATACCTTTTTGGTTCTACCGTCAATTACAGATTCAGTGATCCAGTCCTTTTTGAGAATTTCATAATTCAATATAAATAAATTGACCTGACCTAACCTGCCCAACAAAAATGGGGTCCATATTATATACCCACCGTCAATAAGGAAACTCTTCGACGCATTTTGAAGACTAAAACAATCATTTATAAATCATGAAATGTTGAAATTTCAATTGTGTCAATTCATCGATTCAATTTCATGCCTATATAAATGAGAACATATTTTCTTAATATTTCTATATTTCATCCCATTCGAAAACCTTGATATTTCCTACATTTTTTTGATACGAAAACACCCGAAGGTTCGAAGCGTTTCCTCGTGTACGATCCCAGACACTTGATGTCACATGACAGGCTTTCCTGACTCCTAATTGGCTAAACCCATCCTAAGCCAAACTCTGATTTTATGACTGAAATCAAAAGTGACAGCATTTGGAGGATTTTGAAACGATTTTACTATTTCATTCATGAATAGGGTTAGTGATTTCTCTTGTTCATAGAACAATAATCTTTGTCATGGCCACCATTCTCTCTGGACAGTGGCGGACTCTGGTATCTGAGAGTTACAGGCTCTTGATTGTATACTGGACCACTCTGTATGTTACGCGGGCCACCTGTACTCATGTCCATGTATGTCACTATGACACGTTAATGCTACAAGATTCTGATTGGCTAGAGCTTATTAGTACCTCCTATTCAGATAACGTTTGCTCCTTTGGACTTGACTGCTCCCAGGGTTCTTATTATTAGGACATCGTAATAATAAGGACCCTGACTGCTCCCAGCTATCAATATTGACATATGTGTTTTCTGATATGTAGTCATAGACCTACCTTATAACTGATGGACTGGCCGTCACGTGACTTTAACACACAGTTCCTGGCGGACTATATATGAGAGAGAGAGAGAGATGTTGTGAAGGATAGAAATACGACAAGGCAGAAGATACAAATTGCCTATGGCATTATATTGGAAAAACCCATTTCTTGTTATTTTTTCAAGGAAAATATTGACTACTTTGAATGAGATGAGTTTCGAAAAAGTTCAAGAAATAACAGTGAGGAACTTTATGCGACATATTTTCATGATATCTTTCAGAAACAAAAGAATTCCATTTGAGCCTCCATCTGAATGAAAATGATTTTTATATCCAAAGTTCCAAAGTTTTCAGAAAGTTCCGGAATGAAAAAAATTATTGATAAGTAAATTTATATTCGATATCATGAAGTTAGAAGTGCAATTAAACTAAATTGGGAACTTTGGCGATTTCAAAATTTGTTATCAATAATGCCTACATAAAAAACGTTTATGTAATCTATAAAATTTCGTGTCTGTAGAAAAAATGGCCCAATTGATTTTGGGAAATACTGAGGAAAATGGTACGTGTTATTGGGAATGAAAGTGATATTTTTTGTATCGAGCGTGACGGAGGTCGACGGACAATCCGTAGGGAAATCTATTCCAGCCTGGCGCTGTAAAAGAATATCTTTACTCCGGCGGAGTAAAAGTATGCCGATAGTCCAACGGAGTAAAAATTCCATGTATATTTAAAACGTTTGAAGAAAACATTCTTCAATTTGAAAACATATATATCTGCGTTTGTTCTCGGAAAAAGAGGAAAATTTTGGGAGTCAAATAAATCACATTATACTTTTATAAATATTATCAACCAACATTAGTTTGAGCAATTGCTCGGGAAAAACATCAAATTCTACCGCCGAATCAAACAAAATCCTAACAACCAACCTATGATACTAATAATAAATCTATTAACTTCAGCTACAATATAAATAGAGGCACAAAAATTAAACTAAGTTATATAAACAAGAGAAGTCACGTAAAATGATATCAGTTTGTGCGTGACTAAGAAATTGAATTAGAATTTTCTCATAAGTTCGGAAACCTGTGAAAATGTGTTGAAAAAATCCACAAATCAGTACCTACACTCCATGCTTTCTCACCTATGAAATTTCACATCCAGCCCTTTTTTGTACCTAACTACACAATTGTAGGCTGCCCACGAAGAATGTTTATTACTCGTCAAACAGTTCAGAAACACTGGATAAATTTATAAAAAACTTTCAAAACACCACACGAAAACACATATAAACAATATACGAAACCAATGTTATGTCTGAACTCATTCTGTCCTTTTACACAGGTTTTGATATCAATGGTCTCTTTCTCACAACCAGTCCATATTATTATGTCTATGATAAATATATGCACAATGTTTTGTGATATATGGCAACATAACCTTAATGTCCCCAGAAGTGGGTTATTTTATGAAAATTTAATTTGTCGCAAATTTGCAAAATGACCGAAGTTATTACTAGAAATGAGCGAGATAATATTCTCGAAGAAATATCTGCTCTTAGCTTTGAAGAATTATTGAAAATGAAAGAACAGATGGGATCAAAATTGTACAACAAAACAATCCATGGACAAGCGAAATCGCACTCAAAAACCGATTTCCATCGTGCTAACAAAAATAGACCTAGAGAAATGAGTTCCAAAATAAGACCAAAAACAAACAAATTCTCAAGTGCAAATTTTACACCAATAAAAAAAGTTATTCCAAGGGACCCAAGGTTTGATCCCCTTTGTGGGCAGTTTGAAGACAAAGAGTTCAAATCCAATTATAAATTTATAAGTGATATTCGTGAAAAAGAGAAGGAGCAACTGGAAAAGGAAATGAAAACTTGTGTGAATTCTGATAGGAAAAAAACAATACAGTTGTTGATACAGAGAATAGTAAGTTGATTGGTGTTTACAAATATAAATGAGTCAATTTTTTTTTACAGAATAATCAAATCAGAGATCAACACAAAAACGAAAGCGAACAATTGAGGAATAATGAAGAAAAGAGAGAGATCAGAAGAAAGCTACAGAAAGGAGAAAAGCCCAATTTCAAAAAGAAATGTAATAGTTGTTAGGCAAGTGTGTTCGTGTTAAAATTTAATGATTACATTTTTAGCTGTGAAGAAAATGGAAAGTTTGATAGAAAAATATGAGGAGCTCAAAAAATCGAATAAACTACAGAAACATATTGAGAAGAGATCTAAGAAGTTATTAGGGAAAAGTAAAAAGAAAATGAACCATGATGAAGAATTTGAATAGGGTAGAGGATAATGGTTCGAGATATAATTTCATCTATACCTTAATAGTTGGTATTTAAACAAAATTATTAACTATCAGGAAATGTAAAACATATAATATTCCAACCATGTTACATTAACCAGAATATAATTTCCTAATATTACTTGTATGAACATATCTTTTTCCAAAATACATTTCAGTTAAGTTTTCGTGCTACTTCTTCATCAATTTTTAGTAGAGCTTCCATGGAAAAAACTTCGGAAATGTCAACTGAATATATTGAAAAATATAATGAATACCAGATATGAACTTTGCTGGCAAGATTTAACAACACCATTGCATAAATTTGTATTGCAAAAGCACAAAAGCATATTATCCTGACCAGAGGTTGAGCATCCTGTCTTAATGGTGGAATTATTAATGTCTCTTCCTCGGTGACATCCTCGAGTAGTTATTTTTCTACCTCCTACTTCCACAACACTTTTAAAACAAAAGTTTGCTAAATAAGGTGGACACTGAAACATTAGTTCTAGTTTTTCTATTGGAGTTGTCAGCTTGAAGTACTGAATATCACACAATGGGATATTCTCTTGTGATTCGGACTTGCACTGGTAACAAATTAAACTCTTGGATTTATCCACGTTTACGCTAATTGGTTTTGTTTCTTGTGCTAACACACTTTTCAGACAAAGTATCAGTATCAATGAATAAAAGTACATTATGAGAAGTAACAACTAGGTGAAGTCATTTTTTGGCAGACAGGAGAGAAGAAATTAGTTGACATCAATTAAAACATTTAATCCCCCTCCCTCAGAGAATGAGATATACAGGATGTCAATATTTTATAGATTATAGTTAACATACTATAAAAATCTTGTTATTGTTGATGGTGTCCAGTCAAGGAAGGGAATGGATGGTATGCCCCTCCTGGCAATATAAGTTACATCTTAATTCATTTATCTAGTTTATGATTTTGAAAAAACCCCCAAAGGTTTTCAGTTTTAACATACAAGAATTTAAAATAATGGTTTCCAAAAAATGTATTATTCTTTTTACGAATATTTATTTCATAAATCATAGTGTAACTTCAATATACAGGGTGAAAAATAGTTTTTTTAAATATTTCGAGACAGATTGCAGAAAAAAATTACTCATAACATATATGGGCCTATTCATGTTGAAAAGGGAAACATTCTCAATCGAATATTGGATAGAAAGATTCCACATCTGATTTTATGAACATCCTGTTCATATTTTCAAACAAATCAATATTTTTTTTTTATATGAAATGGATATTATCGAAGCAAATTTAATTACACCAGGTGATACTAAACGATTTGTACTTAAGGGATATGTAGAAGGTTAAACTGAAACAAAGTAATAACGTAATTTATTGCTGAACAAAATTCAGTCAGGAAAAAAATGTATTTTCAAGTAAAAATAAAAATGGTCTCGTCCCCTATTTTCTTTTCAATCAACATTTTTATAGTTGAGAATTATTAAAATATTCAGGGGGTAGTTTCGAGGCCTTGCGATTCAAATTTTGGAAAATCCTCCTTCAGTACGTATGTAACCCTCATACAAAATTTCATTCTTCTATTACCGACACTCATAATAGGGGTAGTTTTTACTGCCTAGGGTGTAAAATTCAGACATGAAAAAATTTCTCTCCCCAAGCAAAAAATAAAATAAAAATGACGTTTTACTATATAGTAGAGGAGACCGTGGGAGGTCGACCTTCACCGATCTGATAACTCGAAACATATTTTTTATCAAATATAGTTTATAAACAAATATGCCCATGATAACTTGCCTATTGAAAAGTGTTCATAGCTATTTTTAATTGAATTAATTTTAATCAATTTTCTTCCATCACCTTCACTCTTTTGATAACCGAATGAGTTCCACCTCAACTGATAGTTTTCAACACACAGAATATACCTAGGTAGGCTTGCCTACTTATTTCTGTGCATGGCTACCTGGCAAGCAGATGTGAACAGGTAAGTCAATATAGATAACTACACCGATCTGTTAACCAATCGAAATTGATATCATAGGTAAGATAATTTAATTACAAAACCAATCGTATAGGCTTGCCTGCAAAAAATCGTACATAAAATATTATTGCCAAGCTATAAAGTTTTAGAATTTTAGCTATTTGATAGGTGCGAGAGAAGTAGAGTCCGAGGTCCGTGTGATAGAACAGGACACAGCATAGCAGCTGCACGCTACCTGACCGTTGAATGTATCCGAGTGCGCATGCTCGTGTACATGTGAGTGACATCATTTATTTACACTCTACAGTAATTTTGAACTCTTTTATATGCTTTGTAATAAACGCTTTTAACAACATAAATGTATTAAATTTTATTTTTCTATATTAATTTTTTAAATTTTAAATATAAATTTTATTTAATTTTTTTTTTAAATAAAAAATATATTTTTTTATCATTTTTAAATTTTATAATTTAGCTTTAAAATGAAAAAAAATTGTTGAATTTTTATTTTTTTTTATTTACTGATATATTAAATTATTTATTTTTGATTATTTCATAGCTGTAAGTATATATAGTGTGAAATAATACAAAAATTGTGATCGAAATTAGAGTTATAATAAATTAGAGTTCAAAATTACTGTCGAGTGTAAATAAATGCTGTCACTGTCACTCACATGTACACGAGCATGCGCACTCGGATACATTCAACGGTCAGGTAGCGTGCAGCTGCTATGTTGTGTCCTGTTCTATCACACGGACCTCTGACGCTCTACTTTCTCTCTCGCACCTATCAAATAGCTGAAATTCTAGGACTTTATAGCTTGGCAATAATATTTTATGTACGATTTTTTGCAGGCAAGCCTATACGATTGGTTTTGTAATTGAATTATCTTACCTATGATATCAATTTCGATTGGTTAACAGATCGGTGTAGTTACCTATATTGACTTACCTGTTCACATCTGCTTGCCAGGTAACCATGCACAGAAATAAGTAGGCAAGCCTACCTAGGCATATTCTGAGTGTTAAAAACTATCAGTTGAGATGAAACTCATTCGGTTATCAAAAGAGTGAAGGTGATGAAAGAAAATTGATTAAAATTAATTCAATTAAAAATAGCTATGAACACTTTTCGATAGGCAAGTTATCATAGGCATATTTGTTTATAAATTGTATTTGATAAAAAATATGTCTCATCGAGTTATCAGATCAGTGAAGGTCGATCTCCCACCGGCTCTTAGACTAATAGTTTATATCAACAGTCGATAGATTAAATTTAATCAAAGATTCAGGGAGGGGGGTAGTTTTAACTCCTCTATATTTGAAATTTTCAATGGAACACCCTTTCGGTTAGTTGGAAAGCTGTCGAACGAGAGACCAGGCTTTCCTTTGGTAAATTCCATAACACCGAGACCTGCGCATCTATTGTGTTGCTCTGTTGTCAGTGGTTCCTAGTTGTATAGGCCTGTGTCTTTTACAAGGTCTATTTTCTAGGTATTTCGGAATCATGCTTCTTTCCGATTGATTTATCCAATCGTTTTTCTGAGCCTGTTTTTTAATGCATCATATTCGAAGATGATGTGAGACTATTTTCCTATATGGTGTAGGTGTTTTCTCAGACCACAGTGTCCGGTTAGTAAGCCGGTGTTCTGTGTACCTTGGTTCTGTTCAGATTAAGATCACCCATCAGCGTTTAACGGAGCCCGACCATAGCTGTACTGGGTCTTTGCCTTTCAATTTGCTCCAAATATATTTGGTGTTACTTTTTATTTACTATTTTATTAGGTTTCCATATCGGTTTTTACTAATTCCAAATACTGGTGTATCAGGTGCTTGTCTTGCTAGTTGGTCTGTTTTTTCATAAGCTACTATGGAGAATGTAAATATGTTTTTTTTGTAGCCATTGTCTAGATTCATCTATATGCATGTCCTTATGGCATGTGTCTCAGCTTGGAATACTGTAGTGAACTTGCCAAGTGCAACTGTAACATTTTAAATTAACCTCACTCTATACCGGGTGTCCCAGTATACCTGTTCCAATGGATTATCTCAGCCATTTCGAAAGATAAAAATTTGAAAATTTCATGATCTCCAATTTGTTCAAGGAACCTTCAACTGAAAAAAAAAAATTGAAAGTCACTTCCGGTTTGACCGGAAGTGACTCTGACTTTTTTATTTCAAATAGCACCCTGTATATTTTTTGCAATTTTTTATTTCTACTCAAAATTATCTTTCCAACGATGTATCACACTTTGTATTTTACATTTGATGTGATGGAGAAAACGTCAATTGAAATTTCAAATTGAAAGAATTGCAGTAGGCTACGATTTTTTGTGTAATCTTGATTTTGACTTCAATAATAATTGATAATTCATGAACAATTTTGCATTCGAGATGATGAAGAGAACGTAAAATTTCAAATTATTAGATTTGTAGTAGAACTGGAAGAATTAATAATTCTTAAATGAAAACCTTAGATAGATAGATAGATAGAGCCCTTAATGCTGAGGTGTTGAGAAGTGTTACTTCGCATGAACTACTCCAACGAGCTGAAAGATGTGTAGAAGCAGTTGGTCAAAATTTCGAACAAATGCTTTAGTTATTATATTCTTGTGCCCCCTTTCTTTGTAATTTTTGTTTTTTTTACTATTCATTCTTTGTTTGACGTTCGGTAAAATACATAGTTGATTTCAACTTGAGGAAGGTTTTTTTATTGATGACGATTATAAGTGAGAAATATTTTTTTTTCTACGCTCATGCAAAATACAAAACATTGTTTGGTGGGAAAACTGGTTCTTTATTGCACTGAGTGCAATAAAGACTTTATTGAACTCATCTGTCATTCTACTATAGCGTTCTGTCATCATGACAGACATAAACTTCCAAATTGACGCCAAATTTAGGCCATTTTCTGTGAGATTGTATTACGTTTTAAATAGTTGCATGTTTCATATAATTGTCAATCATCATATTATTACATAATGCAATTCGTTAAAAATAAAATTAGTTCCTTCGAATATCAACTGAATTACACAAAATGTTTTTGTATTACTTTTAGCAGATAGATTTAAACAAACAATGCCTTCCTTACAGTTTAGTGCCACCCACCTAAATGAAACATTTTTTGGTTTTTGCATGAACGTAGAAAAAATATTGTATGCAACTTGTTATAAAAATAAGGTATAATTGTTCATAAATTATCAATTTCTCTTGATTAGTGAATTTATCATCATTTTCACGGTTATTTATTCTTGAATGTTGGTTTCTCTCTCAAACAAATGTATTCAAATGTTTCCATGGCACACTAAGGTTTTCATTTAAGAATTATTAATGAATTTGACATTCTCTTCATCATCTCGAATGCAAAATTGTTCATGAATTATCAATTATTATTGAAGTCAAAATCAAGATTACACAAAATATCGTAGCCTACTGCAATTCTTTCAATTTGAAATTTCAATTGACGTTTTCTCTATCAAATCAAATGTAAAATACAAAGTGTGATACATCGTTGGAAAGATAATTTTGAGTAGAAATAAAAAATTGCAAAAAATATACAGGGTGCTATTTGAAATAAAAAAGTCAGAGTCACTTCCGGTCAAACCGGAAGTGACTTTCAATTTTTGTTTTTCTCAGTTGAAGGTTCCTTGAACAAATTGGAGATCATGAAATTTTCAAATTTTTATCTTTTGAAATGGCTGAGATAATCCATTGGAACAGGTATACTGGGACACCCGGTATATTCCTATTTCATCATCTGTTTTTGAACCATCTGGGCACCAAACTATATTGTCTCATGAAGGTGTGACTCCCACTCACTCCACTTGAACTATGTTTTAAGTGGTTTTTCGTATGAGTGCAGAGGGAACATGTAGTCTGATGTCATGTCCAGTTCGGAAATGTTGACTTCATGAGTAATTTTGGTATGTCCAATTTGTGATTGGGTTACCCGTTGTTTGTATGAGTATGTATTGAAAAGCAAAGCATTCTCAGTTGAATATTGAATAGAAAGGATTTTCTGAAAATTGAAAAATTCTACGATAAAAACTAAGTTATTTTTTGTGAATATCTAACAGAAAACAACCACTTCCCTACATCTGGTACCTAGATATTTTGAAAAGACCCTATCTCAAAAGAAAAAATCCTAAAGTGAAACTTTGCATTTTTATTCATATTGTTATTTGATTTTCTATTCCAGAAGAACTCATATAAATGAATGAGACGAAAAAACATTTTTTCCAAGAAGGAGTACACACCAGAAATCATTTGTAACATTGATGCAACTCTGGCATCGCATTCACTAGGTCTTCAATAAATTTTTGTCGACGAAAATCAATTTCGCGCTTTTACTTTTAAGTCTATGATTAGTGGTTTCATCATAACAATGTGTAGCCCATGCATAACTTTTGGTTTCAGACCACACGTCTTGCCAAAAGCTCTCCCACATATCATGAAAGATGATTTGCTTTTGTTGATTACATGTTGCAGATGTAGTTTCCAGGTTAGTTTCTTTCAAGAACAGCCCTAGTGACATGACATAGTCGGCAACTTATAGTGTTTCAGAATTATTTTGCGTGTGAAGGAAATGAGTGTATTTTTGCTTGGATTAGCCTACAGGCTTTCCCTGTTTCACCATTCCTCTACTGTCCTCAATGCATTTTGCATCAGCTCAGAAGTTCTTAGGGCATATTTACACTGCACAAGGACAACAATATCATCTACGAATAATATCACTGATTGTTCAGAGATACCACAGTAGTTCGTCCACGACCACAGTAAAGAAGATAATATCCTGCCCTGTGGGGCTCCTCTGCCTATTTTTACAAATATCTTGGTTTGGACCTGTCAGTTTTGAAGCATTGAGAGTATCAATCTGTAGGTGGTTTCGACAATATTTGACGGATGTGTTATCAAATGATCCTTCGACATCTAGAAAGGTGCATAATGCAATTCCTTGTTCCGCCAGAGTGATCTCTAGCCTTGCCTTCTCGTACGTAGAGGCCGCTCAATCAGATCTCCCGTTTGTCTTAGTTTTTCTAATCTTTTCAGGAGAAAAGATGATAAGACTTATTGGTTTGGTTCATATGCCCAAGTTTCGGGTTAAAGACCACGTTCACAGTCTTCCTGGTTCGAGGTAGCCATCCGAGTGCTAGGCTCATCCTGTAGAGTCCGTTCAGTACTGGTGCTAGATCTTCTATTACCTGCTGCAGTAGAACATAAATATTACATCTGGCCAAGGTGATTTATATGGATTGAAAGAATTTATTGCCCATATTACTTTTAGGTACGTAATGATTCGCTTGTCTATCTTCCAGTCTGTCCTATTCGCCCTTTGATTCTCAGTTTCAGTATAAGTTCCAGAGGGTTTTTTGAAGGGCCCCAATTTTTCAGTTTCCTCACAGAACTTCCTCCATGCTTTCCTTTGCTCCCCCCTAATTGTTTTGTTATATTCTGATTGGTTTTGGAATATTATTTCCACTCCCCAGACAACTTGGGCGTTTTTTCTTGAGTTTAATGAGTTTGGTGGTCCACCAGCTCACCTTACTTTCTGTTGTCTGCTTTTCAGATGGCAATTATTTTAAGATTATTATTATATTGTAGTATTTCCGAGGTTTCCCTTCCTCTCTGGATTACAAAGGTTGTCATGTTGCCGTTATTCAGTATTTCCAGGTTATTGGAAACAATAAATTCAAGAAGTGACTCTCCTCTTGTGTTTGTGTCAGTGCTTCCCACACTGTGTTATGTGCGTTTACATCGGCTTCGATGTATAATCATAGTTTCTGATCCTCGCAGTATTGAACTGATTTTTTTAGTGGTTCTGAATAGTGGAGCGCATGTAGATAAAGGCTAGGACTCCATCCTCCTAGGTGGCCTTGATTGCTGTGATGTTTCAGTAACAGAATTCACACAGATTCAAACATATTATTTTCAGTCTTTACGAGTATCTAGCGTTTCCACACGTTTGGTTGTGAAATAGCTTACCTTTGGATTGTCCGAAGCCTGATATGTGCAAAAGGTTGCGGAGGCCACTTTACTGTGCTGCAGGTTGGCTTGAGCTGCCTGCAGCATAAATGTTGCTTTTTTACAAGGAAAGTCGATTTGGAGAGCTGGAGTTAGACCATGGTCTTGTCTCTTGATGACTAGCCATTTTCCAGTATCTTACCCCAAGTTCTAGTGTTTTAGATATACCCTATATAATGTAATATCAGACAAATACTCTTTGAAACCAACAGGTGTTTGCGAAGAAGGGAGGGGTTTTAACAATATGTTGGTCGAAAGATGAGAGAGTCGGCAACTATATGCCTAAATCTTTGACACGTTTATGGAGAAAGTTATTCAGAAATAGATCAAGAAACAGAAAATGTTGTTTTCCTCTAGTGAACTGGATATAAATAAAAACATTTGGAAATATCCGAGAATAAGAAATAATAGCAAAAATCATCTAGATTTGCTGTTAGACACATCGGTGGTTAATAGAGAAATTCCATTAACGTTTTATTTTGAGTCGCAGATAATTCCACATCTGATTTTATGAATAGCCTGTTCATATTTTTAAACAAATGAAAATATAGTAGGATAAATATAGAGAATATATTTCAGTTCACTAATAAACATATTGTCTATCACAAGATGCATTGGTCTGTGTACAGAGCTGGAACATAATTGAATAAAAATACTTGGAATACTAAATTAACCCTTTCCATTTACGCTTGTTTTTAAGTATTTTTTTGCATAAGGAATTTGTAATTGTTAATGGATTTGTACTTGAAGTACTTTTTCATTGTAGTTTTCTTTCTTTGTATGGTTCTAGGGCAGACACAGACTAGGGTAAATCAGCAAGGAATTACCTCCATTTGCTAAAATGATAGGAAGGAAAGTCATACACTGGTGCATAGACTTTTGATAATTTTTAATAAATTCAAAACTAAGAATTGAGAATATTTCACAAATCTCGTTCTCTATTGAAATTATTTATGCATTCAAATTTGTTTCGTATTGTTTGTGACGTAAACATCTTCAATATTGCGATTACAATAAGCCAAAAGTAGATCCTGATGAAAGTTGCCTCAAACAGAAAATCGGAGAAAAAATGCTATTCAAATCAATATTCCCTTGAGAAACATCTCTTTAATATTGCGATTGCAATAGGCCAAAAATAGATCCTGATGAGGGTTGCCTCAAACAGAAAATCGGGGAAACAATGCTATTCAAATCAATATTCCCTTGAGAATGTTTCCCTTTTTCAACATGTATACCCCCAAGAAGTTATCTTGAACGATGGAAGACAGTGACTAAAGTTTATCTTTAAGTCGCAGATAATTTCACATCTGAATTAATGAACATCCTGTTCATATTTTCAAAACAATTCAATCTGTCATACCCCATGACAGGATGTCACTCCATTAGAAATGTTTCTAACATTTTTCCATTTTTGCAAAGTGAGATTGCTTCTAGAAAATGTGTTTCCCAATTCTTCTGGTCTTCCTGATGATCGTGGAAGCGTGAAATAGATTTTCGTCGACAAAATAGGTTTTGAAGACCTAGTGAATGCGATGCCAGTTTCGCATCTATGTAACAAATTATTTCTGGTGAGTGCTCCTTCTTGGAAAACATTTTTCTTTGTTTCATCTATATGAATTCCTAATTAAGACTGGAATAGAAAATTTAATTTCAGGTATATTTTGAGTTGGGGCTCTTTCAAAATACCTTTCTGATGTAGTTAATGTTCAGTGTGGCTTTAGCCGGGGAACTAGTTGTTTTCTGTTAGATAAAACTTTATCAATCTACAACAGAAATAATGGGTCTGCAAGGTTTTTGAAGGGGGCTCGCATGCCTTAGGACCTGAATCTTTTCAATGTCATTATTTGTGCTTTCACTCTTAAATTTTACTATACCGGGTGTCCACTTTTACGATGGGATTGTATTGTTAACTTTCAAACAACTACAATTAGAAGATCGATAGTGGCTCGTTGTGCGCCCACTATTGAGGAAATGTAGTTCATTCATGAAGCTGGCTGATTTCACAGGCCGCCAAAGAAGTCATTCTTCTGAAACAATCCTTTACACACTCCGGGTTCAGTCCTCCATTCTCGAAGTATACTCCTTATTCATGAGGATTTTCGTATAAGGTTTTGTTTTGGAGCCTCTCTCCAAGCATTCTAAACTTTGTCAATCGAAATTTTCTTCATAGTTAAACCAATATTATATGACTTACCATATGTACATTTTCTACTAAATTATTATTATTCCATTATCGGAAAACTCCTATTATTGGTTCGGCCCTATCACTAAGCATCTTTTCTGGCCCTTTTATTCCCGAGCACCCTTATCCGACCGGGGACCAATAATAACGTCATCAATGCATTCTGACACCAGTTGCAAACTGCCACCTGCCTGTCGCTGCATATTGTGAATGTCGATGATCTCCCGAATATAACATATACTTCCGCCTGGAATATCAGGAAAAATATCTCGAGATGACCAGTATTAGGTATAGCTGTTTTAGTGGATATAGAATGGCGTAACATAGATTTTTGTATGCATCGATTCAGAGTTACTTGCACAATAAAATGCAAGAGTTGCAATACTTGCTCCATAAGAAAATAGGTTTATGTGTTGAAATTACTCATGAGGCAGGATTCTATTTTGTATGAAATGTATATCGGAAAGCATTCAGACTTGGGGGAAAAATGTTATCTCAAAGAAATGCAGCGGAAATACTTCTCAACTCTTCGTGATAATTGTTTCTGTGAACTAGACTAAACTGCCTTTTCATTGAAATAAACGTAGAATGATTTTGTGCCCAGATTAATAGTATTTATTGAGAATATTTGGATAGGAACTCAACCGTCAGTGGGTCGTTAGAAGTTAGTCATCGGAAGCATCGCGGAAGAGTAATCGTGGAGAGTCGAGCGACAGGATGGCCGGGACTTGGGGTCAGGGAACACCTTAATTGTGTGAGATGGTTGTCATGCTCACAAACGTGAACGTACATCGAGAGAGAGGTTCAGGGTATTTTCTGTAATTTTTCGTTTTTGTGTGAGTAATAAAGGGGGTAGATTTCTGTAAGAGAAGTCCGAGAACTTTTGTTATTTTTTTTATTTTTGGGCACTTAAGTAACATTGGAGTTACTTACTTCTACTCCTAAAAATCGGCAGGCATTTATTGTATCCATCCAGACTAATTCAAATTCAGTGAAATTTGTGTAGAACTTATGTATATTTTCTTCCAGGAAAGAGTACGAACTAACGTTGTTGAATATTTTTTAATATCAACCATATTTTATGTTTATAGAATTACTAATTCGAACAGTTATGTTTCAAAGTCCATAATTTGTTCGGGTCATTAAAATTTCTAGGGTTATTATCGGATTACGAATCCTTATTTTCTCCTGAACGAGTACTCGAGGATCATTAACTATTTCAATCCTGAGGAAATTTCAACCGAACAACTAATACTTTTACGTTTCAATGAATTTTTTACTACAGTTTCAGATATGAATTCATGTTTTTCTTTACAGGAGAAAACTATGTCTGCTGTGAAGTACTTTAAATTATATTCAGAATTCAGTAGTCTTTTGTTGGGGGAAGCATAAGGAATATAGTAATAATTCTAAGATTCTCTTGAGAGGTAATTTTAGCCAATACGAATATTATTCCATATTTGTTACCGGTGGGGATGCCTTCTAGATTCAATGTTGAAATGAATTTTGCTTAAATTTATGAAGAGGGAGTTCGGTGACGACTGTCCATACCAGAGTATATCTATATACAAATAAATCAGTTAGCTTTCTGTTTTTGTCTTGGATAACAGAAAAAATAAGCCTCGTATGTATGTAGGCTTATAGTATTCCTGATTCCTATAGAATTTGCTGAAATATTAATTCTTGCGTAGAATATCGGAGAACCTAGAATTCAATTCATGCAAAAGGGATAGATGCTGAGCGAGCCATAGTAAGAATAATCACAGTTCTAGCCAGCCAATGTGTATATGGAAACTAATCAGCTAATTACAGCTCTGCACGCCGGTAGCACCCGACTACGTTAACTATCAGAGGGCATGCAGCTACTATTAGTTTATCGACAGTTTGGGAGACGAATTAGTGACGAGTCGTAATCCGGGTGAGGAACTATACCCATCAGACTAGTCGTCATAATGTATGTCAGTTCGGAGTGCAAATTCCAAGTTGGAGGGCTGGTCTTTTGGACTGCCAGTGTGTGGAAATCCAGTGCTTTGTGGACTAGCTGTCAGATCGATTTTCGGCCAAGGAAAGTTAATAAAAGTCACTTCAAGAAAACGTCCGAGGAACATAGGTATGTGAACTTTTATTTCAGAGAATGTTCCGGAGGGTGTATTGTATTTTGTATATATGTACTTGGTTTTCGTTATACGTATTTGACGTTTCAGCGGCAATATTATAACCTATTATTTTTTGTTTCAGCAGTGTTACATATTTTTCATTTTGCATGAATCAGTGATATTTTTTATCGAATATTTTATACTATGTAAATGAATGGGTATTCGGTTAATTGGAATTTAGAACCTGAGATTTCTACTCTGAGAGAAACAAAATAGTTTCAGACCGATTTTGGATTTGGGAGAGAAGTACAATTCAGGGGAATTTTTGTTATCACCAGAGAATATACGTATTTATATTGGAAAGAAATGGCCACCTCGAATATGAAAAGTTATTTTAAGCAATAATCTATTCTGAGAAGGTTGAAAAGATCCATCTAAACTAATCTCTCCCATATGGGGGCTCGAAATCACATGAAGTAATAAAAAGACAATCCAAGATATAAGGTTGAACAAAAAAATTATATTTAGGAAGTTGAACCGTCAACACTTACGAAAATGGCCTACGTGTAAAAGTAATTTTTTCAGAAAATACTTGATGAAATCTCAAATTTATGACTATAAAAATAATAAAACATGTAGAGGTATCCCCTAAGATGTTATAAATATTCAGTTTTAATGTATAAAAGTGGTTCATTAATTACCTGGTGGACAAAGTAATTGGATAAAACACGCCAGATGAGTGAAAATAATGACTGCCATGTGAGTTATCACTATAAACAGCTAATAAACATATCATAGGACGTAATAAATTAGGAGATCAAATAACCCAAACAAAAAACAACTCTTGGATATTTACCTTTATCTAAACCACGTGGGAGACATGATAGTTACTAACGCGTCATCCACTGGAAGGATATAAAATAAATTCAAAAATTAACTCTCACAGCCTTTCATTCAAATGATGTAACAACTTTCAATAGAGTAGAGAGTATAGTAGAGTTTATTGATACATTGCATATTTTGAATAAATTTGTAGCAGGTCTTCTAAAATAAAAAATATTACAACTAATATCACCCAGTTAACATTATGATTAAAAAGACAAAACACAATCCATTCTGAATAAATAAATCGAAGCACAAATAACACCCAGTTAACCTTATTATCAAAAGACAACATGAATAAAATTTATCGAAGCCCATAGATGAGAAACTCTTTTTCCGAGTAAAAACAGTTCTTCAATAAAAAAGATTTAATTTTTTGTTTGAAATTGTAGAATTTTAGCCTTCTTACTGCTTCAGGTAGTTTGTTATAAAAATGTATACTCGATATACTCAGAAAAATTGAGTGTTAGCGATCACATAGAGATAATTGAAATGTATACTTAACAGTGTTAGAAAAATACCGGAACGAAAACATGTTTTATTAAGAATCAAGTGCGCGTCGGTATCAAATCACTAATCACTTGATAGTAACTGAGAAAACAGAAAAGAAATTGATAATTAATAATCAGAAATTTAGAAATAGCTTAAAAAAATTATGGTGTGTGGGTAATCCAGAATCTGAAACAGAAAAAAAATTGTAAGCAATGGTTGTTGTTTGTATTACTTCGGCATATTGAATCTTTTCCAACTATTATCAAACTGAATGGCATTATTCGATTTTCTACGAAATCTCTTTCCAAAGTAAAAAGGTTCTATATGAAATTTTAACCACCTATTTGGTTGTTTTTCAAAACATAAATTAAATTAGCCTTCACTTTTGAACTACTCTATGGAATCTCCAGTTATTTGCATTGTGAATAAAAACTAGACTTCTATCACTGCGGAAACATTCCGAAATATTTTGAGTTATTGTTGTAATGCAAAACTATACCTAGAACTAGTTCACAGTTTTATTATTGAATCAAATTAATTTTAAATCCAGTGTGTGTAGAGAATTACCAAATTTTATGAATCATTCACCCAGTTTCGATGAATGATATGTGCTCATTCTACCAATATTAATTTTTTTTCATTATCGTTTTATTTTCTCAATTAGTAGAGTTCAGATATCTTCTTCAAGAGTATGTGTAAGCATTTGAAGGTAATAAATTGTAAAACTTTTTACAATTGATTTGGAATGATACTGTCATTCACCTGGGTCCTTTTTTTTGATTTTAAATTAATAAAATATTTGATATTATCTACAGTATGATTGGAAAAAGCTGAATTTATTTTGTAACGGGTTTAGACAGATTATTTTATATGGAAAAATTTGTTTTTTAGTTAGATTCTTGAAATCTCAGTTCCTTTATACAGGGGCTTTAGAAAATTGATACAATACCGCAGTTGTAACGAAATTATTAATCAGGTTGTATTACTTATTGGAACATGTATTTAGTATTATGGAAATACTAAAGTGTATTGATTATAATGTCATACCATACAGTGTGTATTTGTTGTAACGAAGTAATTTTTTTTATTAATATAGTTTGATTGTTTTTAAAGTGCTTTAATTATTTGCATAGTATCCTCACCTAGATTGACAAGGTACATAATTTGAACGATCTCAGCTCTCTAAAAATCTATAACAACTATATATTGGGAGGACGATGCTTACCTGCCGCTCGATAAAAATCGCCAGTGAGTTTTTAAAACAGAGCATCCACAAATTTTAATTTTGGAACTCAACCAATTCGTATATGGAATTTGCAAGTAGCTTAGGAGGAGAAAATGCAAACATCATTCCATTTTTTTATATATAGAGCAGCAGTCCTTCAAAAGAAATGTGAATGCAATATTAGCCGACACGATACATAGACGTTGCTTGATGGAGCGATAAATGAAAAAAAATAGATTAGTTATGGCGCAGCATTCGCCAAATACTGTATCATTATTACTACAGAATCAACCAGGATATATTGAAAAAGTCAGTGGAGAAGTGATGTATTTATTGAAATGTAGTCCAGTAATAGTTTAAATTAGATGATCAACTAATTGATATCAAGAATTACCTGTACCCTACCGGAACAAAACTTATTTCATGGCACCGCTAACCAAAATTCTCCAAGACTTCGGAAATCAAATAGAATGTTCTTCCTCAATACCACCCTTATATATGTTCGGAAACCAATGGATCACTTACGACCCGTTCCCGAGTGGTGGCATACCGCCCTTGGAATTAACTATTGAGTTAGATGAACCATTACAAATCGCAAGTATTAAGTCATTAGGACTAGGAGGATCATATACAGAGAATGAAATTAGGCAAGCGCAAGAAATCTTATTATTTTCTTCTGAAAGACAAGTCGTCAATAATATTCTGATAGATAAACTAGCCAAAAGAACAGTAACAAACCAAGGATTTTCCACCTTATTCAATACAGAAGAACTAGAAAAACTGACACAGAATACCCTAAAGAAAATATATGGCGTCTTCACGATAATGGGAGACGTGACAAGAAGCTTTTTGAGTATATATTTTTGTTTGATAATATTGAAATTTTGCATAGAGATCTTTAAAAATGCCGTAGCATACACCGAATCAACGGATGTACACAACATTTGCTGTTCGCAGTATGGAATACGCTTACAGAACAGAAGAATACGACGTGAAAATAAGGACGAACGAACCGCCAGAGAAGTTCCCACCAGCATCGAAATACCCTCCGCAGTCACAAAACACCAGTAATCAGGTGAAATCCCTTCAAAGGACAGTCGTGGCAGCATGAAGCGGCCAAGTAGTACTAAAAACAGGTGTCATCCCCGTGAATCAATTCTTTAAATTAAACACGAAAGAGTGAAATATATTAACCGTTCGCAAGTAAACCCAAAAAAGAAGTTTCATTTAAAAAAAATCCCACTGATATCGACTAGATTACCGGTATCTAGAACAGACATTTATGAACACCAAAATGTGTTAATTAAGTATAAAGTAATAAAAACGAATATAAGATAGACAATACGGTTAAAAATAGGATGAGAATCAGTTAGAAATTATCAGTGGACATTTTAGTATGAATACGGTCAGTGTTAAGAGACGCTAATAGCATATTACCCGAGAATATAGACATAACGAATTTATATTGGAAAGAAATGGCCACCTCGAATATGAAAAGTTATTTTATCTAAACTAATCTCTCCCATATTGAGCTTGAAATCACATCATGAAGTAATAAAAAGACCAAGATATAAGGTTGAACAAAAAAATTATATTCAGGAAGTTGAACCGTCAACACTTACGAAAATGGCCTACATGTGAAAGTAATTTTTTCAGAAAATCTCAAATTTATGACGCTATAAAAATAAAAAAAAATGTAGATGTATCCGCTAAGATGTGACAAATATTCAGTTTTAATGTATAAGGCGTTCATTAATTACCTAGTGGACAAAGTAATTGGATAAAACACTCCAGATGAGTGAAAATAATGATTGCCATGTATGTTGCCACTATAAACAGCTAATGAACATATGATAGGACGTAATAAATTAGGAGATAAACCGCGAGTTATATAATCGAAGCTCATAAATTGAAGACATAAAAACTGTCATGATACCCTTCCACGTGGAAGACATGATAATAACTGACGCGTGGGGCGTCATCCACTGGAAGGATATAATAGGGCAGAAATTTGAAAATTCACTATCATTCACAGCCTTTTATTCAAGTTCGATGTACCAACTTTCAATACTCGATGTAGTCAGAGAAAAATTAAGTCTTAGCGATCAAATAGAAATAATTAAAATGTATAGTTAACAGTGTTAGAAAAATACCGGAACGAAAAAATGTTTTATCTAGAATCAAGTGCGCGTTAGAGAAAAGTCGGTATTTAATAATAAAATAATATCTCAATAATAACTAAGAAAACAGAAGAGAAATTGATAATTAATAATCAGAAATTTAGAAATAGTTTTAAAAAAATATGGTGTCTGGGTAATCATTAACATAAAAAAAATGGTAAGCTATGTTTTTGTTTGTATTACTTCGGCATATTGAATCTTTTCCAACTATCATTAAACTGAATGGCATTATTCGATTTTCTACGAAATCCCTTTCCAAAGTGAAAAGTTTCTATATGAAATTCTAACCACCTATTTGGGTATGGTCATCTGCTGTTTTTAAAAAACATAAATTAAATTAGCCTTGATTTTTTAACTACTTTATGGAATCTCCAGTTATTTGTATTGTGAATAAAAACTAGACTTCTATCACTGCGGAATACATTCAGAAATATTTTGAGTTAGTGTAATGCAAAACTATACCTATTTATTATTGAATCAAATTAATTTTGAATCCACTGTGTGTAAATAATTACCAAATTGTATGAATCATTCATCCCGTTCCGTTGAATGATACGTGCTCATTCAACCAATATTAATTATTTTTCATTATTGTTTTATTTTCTCAATTAATAGAGTTCAGATATATTTTCAAGAAAATTTTAAAACTTTCTCACAATTGATTTGGAATGATACTTGTTCATTCGCCATAGTGTCCTTATTTTTTTAAGATTTTTAAATTAATAAAATATTTGATATTTGTGATTGGTAAAAACTGAATTTATTTTGTAACGGGTTTAGAGAGATTATTTTATATGGAAAATTGTTCTTCATCTTGAAGTCATTTTGAAATTGTTAGATTCTTGAAATCTCAGTTCCTTTATACAGGGGCTTCAGAAAATTGATACAACTTACCGTCAGTTTTAACGAAATTATTAATCAGGTTGTATTACTTATTGGGAACATGTATTTAGTACTATGGAAGGACTGGAGTTGTATTGATTAGAATGTCTTACCATCTTTTCCAACTATTATTAAACTGAATGGCATTATTCGATTTTCTACGAAATCGCTTTCCATACAGTGTGTATTTGTTGTATCCAACTATTTTTTTTAAATTAATATAGTTTGTTTCTTTTTATAAGTGCTTTAATTATTATAGTA
This sequence comes from Gonioctena quinquepunctata, assembly GCA_018342105.1. NCBI lineage: Eukaryota > Metazoa > Arthropoda > Insecta > Coleoptera > Chrysomelidae > Gonioctena > Gonioctena quinquepunctata. The sequence continues at coordinate 50,203 of JAFIRS010004720.1, forward strand.
TCCTTACCTAGATCGGCGAGGTACATAATTTGAACGATTTCAGCTCTCTAAAAATCTATAACAACATATATTAGGAGGACGATGCTTATCTGCTGCTCGATAAAAATCGACAGTGAGTTTTTATAAATTATTCACACCCAGTATAGCCCTTCATAAACTTGGTAACAACATCTCAACCAAGAAAAATAAAGTTTGCAGGGCCCGTTCATATCAATGGCTAGTCAGTTGTGGGGTTTTTAATTCTACAACTGTCCCAGGTCGTATCATTTTGTATTTTGCGATTTTCTGACGGGTGGACAGATGAGTATACTGATTGATGGAAAGTTTGACTAAGGAGTTTATATTTCGTTAAGAAATTCGATATCCTTTGCTAAGCGGGCGAAGTCTCCGAGTGGGATAAGGGGTTTGGCAAAGCAAAGCAGTTTGTAGGCAAGGACCGAAATTCCTATAATTATCTTGAAAAGGTTTGTTGATTAGTACTGTTCTGTCCTGCTGATTAGTGGGCTAACTAGTAGTTTCTGTCTAAAAACTGGCCTTGTCAATAAATAATGATTTTTGGTTGTGTTATGGATGGTTTTCCTAAACGATTGATTCAATAGTGTGGTATAGAGGAAGATATACGAAAGTGCAACGTTTCTGGGATTTTTGTTTATTTATTTCTAAACTGTTTTCGTAGCCAACATAACTAGATATAAATCCACCTGAGTATATTCATTTTATGATCAAAAAAGAATTCTGGAATATTTTAGGAGAAATGAATAGACTCTCACTCAAGTGTGTAGGAAATTGCAACAGCTATGTTAATGACGCGACCAAAGTTCATGGGTTAGCGTAGCGTCCATTAGGCTTACCTAATTATGTACGAATTACAATGAAGCTACAGAGCACCAATCTTAATTTTTGTTGTTTAATAAAGTGTTATTCAATAGTATATCGAAAAGTTTCATATACTTAGTGTGCGGTTTTGATGGTTCAATGACCTAGTTTCCAAGTAGTTCAATAGAAAACACAAATTGAAAAAGAAACGTAAAATTATTATACATGTTGAATAAATTAGTGAAATATCAAAAGCTGAAGAGTGCCTTCTTCTGACCAAGTCCAAGTTATTGCATAAAGGGAAGTACCGAAGATACGATATGTGATACTTTTGATGATATTTTTATGTTATTCTCATTTTTCTGGCCTCAGAAGCTGGCAAACTTCAATAATTGGGCGTCTTTAGCCACAACTATTGAAGAAAACCATAAAAATCTTAGTCAAGCTCGAAGACGCAAAAAAACTTTTGTCATACTATCTGTATCTGACCTTAAACCACAAAAATCGTCAAGTCTTTGAAATTGTCGAGTTTAAAAAAATCCAATCCCCAACCTCAGATTGTAGAATATAATCATCATTTATATAAGAAGGGAGATTTTAAAATTTTAATATAATTTATAGTTGATCATCACAAATTGTGAAACTCCATTTCGTCCATTTATTATTTTCTGTAAATTACTTCAACTGATCATCTTGAATCGGTGAAGAAATATTTTTGGATATTAATTTAAACAAATAATTATCCGTATATTCAAGTTGATAGAAGTATATGAAATTTTAATTATTTTTAAAGAAAATTATAGTAATTATTAATGAGAATTTTAATATTATCAATATTTATCAATATATTTACAATGATATTTATTATGATTCATAATAATAATAGATTGAGTTGAAAACATCAGAAATATTGAAGTTCATATAATAATTCATATATATGTTGTTATGATGATGATTTGTATAATTATTTTGTTTTATGTATAATTATTATTATTTTATTTTTTATGCTTTTCAAATACTCATCACAACAATAAACTCCGGCTATGACATTCTTACCCTTTTTCAATATACCATTTACCTTTCATTCATAACCTTTCCCCAGTTCAGACGGTACGCCTATGTAGAGCAGATTGTCTCAAATCTCAGGAGGATTACAGTGCGCATCTAGTTGTTTTGCTTGAAGTCAATTTACTGTTTCGTAGAAATATAGCTTGTAATATGATCAAATGATAAATAACAAGTCCAGAAAATAGTTACATGATTGTTTTTGTTTTATTCAAATACATTTTCAAATATTTCAAATACCTATTCCTGCGATATCTACCTTATGATTAATGTAATTGAAACAATCAAAATTCAAAATGCTTGCTCATGCGCAATCAGTAAATATTTAGAGGTTATATTTATAGTATGATCATGAGTACGGAAGAAAGTTCACCACTGTGAATCGATGTTATAAAAAGAACCATAAAAAGTGTCTAGTGCGAAACGTATCACTGTGTTTAGTTTTTGCTGATGAAATACCTTTTGTAAATTCAGTTCGTTCCTGGAGTAGGTTTTCAATGACTACTGGGAGTAAAGTTAGCTGATGTTGGCCCCCTTGTTGCTGGTTATGTCATGTATTGGAAATATGATCAGATTTGGATTGGAGGTAAGTGGCTCTTTGGTCGAATATTTGCCTGGCAGATTTGTATTGAAGGTTGGAATTGTTGTTAAATTTGTTGTCTGCTTATTTGCGTTGATTTTCGATGATAACAAATTTTTGTTACCGCTTCTCTCCAAAATTATTTTTTTACTCCTTATTTTTTTCTTCCCCAGGCAACCATCACGATACAATTTTTATTTACAATTTCTATATCTACATCTGACATTATTTATACAGAACTGTTCAAAATTCATATTCACCCATTTTCTGTCCTCAAATCTATTATTTTGATGATTTCCAATGGAAAATAGTTTGACATGTCCCTGTCATGTTCTTTGTGTCTCAAGATTAGCATACAGGATGTTCTTGCTTGTAGATTACTTTTATCTATTTGAATTCTTAAGTTTTATTTGTGGATTTTGATTTCCATACTTTTATAGGTTGTGCAAATCAAATGGATTGTTGGAAACATTCTGATGATAATAGAAAAGCTCCACTACTGAACTCTTGGATCATCTGCGTTGACTATAAGATGGCCAAAGGTTTCAGAGATGCGAAGTACACAGAAAAATTGTAGAAACAATCATAGCAGGTATTCATGTAATGTATAAATATCATTATATCAAATTTGTATTCTTTTTATATTTAACATATACTTCATATCATAACAATAGATATATATGAAAAAGGAAATTGTGGCACAGATGGACAGATTTTAAATTAAAGAAAAAAAAGCATCCTCTAGCGAGACTCGAACTCGCAACCCTAAGCTTGCCGGGCTTATGCTCTACCAATTGAGCTATGGAGGCTACGAGAATCGACACACACTCGTGAACACTTTACTTCCTTCAATTTAATGTGAAGGTGGAAATGAAATAAATCAAACGTACTTATCAGTGGCCGTCGAGACCCGGTACCTATTCACCCAAACATCATCATCGAAGTGACGATTTCAGTGAAAGTTCTAGGAAGATGATCTCCGAACACTGATAAGATTTAGCCAAATATATGTTGTGAAGAGGGAAATTATTGTCCGTGAGAAATTATGAAAAAGGAAATTGTGGCATAATGGACAGATTTTAAATTAAAGAAAAAAAAGCATCCTCTAGCGAGACTCGAACTCGCAACCCTAAGCTTGCCGGGCTTATGCTCTACCAATTTAGCTATGGAGGCTACGAGAATCGACACACACTCGTGAACACTTTACTTCCTTCAATTTAATGTGATGTTGGAAATGAAATAAATCAAATGTACATATCAGTGGCCGTCGAGACCCGGTACCTATTCACCCAAACATCATCGTCAAGTGACGATTTCAGTGAAAGTTCTAGGAAGATGATCTCGAACACTGATAAGATTTAGCCAAATATATGTTGTGAAGTATGAAATTATTGTCCGTGAGAATTATGAAAAGGAAATTGTGGCATAATGGACAGATTTTAAATTAAAGAAAAAAGCATCCTCTAGCGAGACTCGAACTGCAACCCTAAGCTTGCCGGGCTTATGCTCTATCAATTGAGCTATGGAGGCTACGAGAATCGAACACACTCGTGAACACTTTACTTCCTTCAATTCAATGTGATGTTGAAATGAAATAAATCAAGCGTACTTATCGTGGCCGTCGAGACCGGTACCTATTCACCAAACATCATCGTCGAAGTGACGATTTCAGTGAAAGTTCTAAGAAGATGATCTCCGAACACGATAAGATTTAGCCAAATATATGTTGTGAAGTGGGAAATATTGTCCGTGAGAATTATGAAAGAAATGTGGCATAATGGACAGATTTTAAATTGAAGAAAAAGCAGCATCGTGTCTCGCTAGAAAATGCTTTTTTTTTCTTTATTTTAAAATCTGTCCATTATGCCACAATTTCCTTTTTCATAATTTCTCACGGACAATAATTTCCCACTGCACAACATATATTTGGCTAAATCTTATCAGTGTTCGGAGATCATCTTCCTAGAACTTTCACTGAAATCGTCACTTCGGCGATGATGTTTGGGTGAATAGGTACCGGGTCTCGACGGCCACTGATAAGTACGTTTGATTTATTTCATTTCCAACATCACATTAAATTGAAGGAAGTAAAGTGTTCACGAGTGTGTCGATTCTCGTAGCCTCCATAGCTCAATTGTGAGCAAAGCCCAGCAACTCAGGGTTGCGAGTTCGAGTCTCGCTAGAGGATGCTTTTCTTAATTTAAAATCTGTCCATTATGCCACAATTCCTTTTCAATTTCACGGACAATAATTTCCCACTTCACAACATATATTTGCTAAATCTTATCAGTGTTCGGAGATCATCTTCCTAGAACTTTCACTGAAATCGTCACTTGACGATGATGTTTGGGTGAATAGGTACCAGGTCTCGACGCCACTGATAAGTACGTTTGATTTATTTCATTTCCAACATCACATTAAATTGAAGGAAGTAAAGTGTTCACGAGTGTGTCGATTCTCGTACCTCCATAGCTCAATTGAGAGCATAAGCCCGGCAAGCTTAGGGTTGCGAGTTCGAGTCTGGCTAGAGGATGCTTTTTTTTCTTCAATTTGAGATCTGTCCATTATGCCACAATTTCCTTTTTCATAATTTCTCACGGACAATAATTTCCCACTTCACAACATATATTTGGCTAAATCTCATCAGTGTTCGGAGATCATCTTCCTAGAACTTTCACTGAAATCGTCACTTCGACGATGATGTTTGGGTGAATAGGTACCGGGTCTCGACGGCCACTGATAAGTACGTTTGATTTATTTCATTTCCAACATCACATTAAATTAAAGGAAGTAAAGTGTTCACGAGTGTGTCGATTCTCGTAGCCTCCATAGCTCAATTGGTAGAGCATAAGCCCGGCAAGCTTAGATTTGCGAGTTCAAGTCTCGCAGGAGAAAGCTTTTTTTTTCTTCAATTTAAAATCTGTCCATTATGCCACAATTTCCTTTTTCATAATTTCTCACGGACAATAATTTCCCACTTCACAACATATATTTGGCTAAATCTTATCAGTGTTCGGAGATCATCGTTCTATAACTTTCACTGAAATCGTCACTTCGACGATGATGTTTGGGTGAATAGGTACCGGGTCTCGACGGCCACTGATAAGTATGTTTGATTTATTTCATTTCCAACATCACATTAAATTGAAGGAAGTAAAGTGTTCACGAGTGTGTGTCGATTCTCGTAGCCTCCATAGCTCAATTGGTAGAGCATAAGCAGATAAAAAGGCGCTTGAAAGGAACCGAGCTCTCATCGAAAAACGCGCTATAGAAGACGAGCTTAAGCATGAGAGGAAGCTTCCCAGAAGGAAGAGCACGGAGGATGGAGAACCCAACATAGAAAGGACAATACTAAACGTCCAAAATAAAAAAGGGACAAAAATACTGCAAACTCAACCTATGACCCCGGAGATAAGCGATGGGGAGATAATGATAGAAGAGAAGGCCAAAAGTTCTATGGCTACCTCTTACAAAAACAGAGAGATAGAGAATAACACCTCAGAAACAGATAACTATTACCAGAATAACGAGGAAAAACTGAACGAGCTCATGAACAAGATGAGGGAGGAAGTAACCCAACACGCTGAAATACACCTAAACCACATCGCAGCCTTCAACGACGAAATCGAGGAGACTAACAAAAATATAATAAGAGACATGTGTAGGAGGGAATCTACGAACTATACGAGAAACACTATACGGAAAAGTATAAGGCTGAAATCCAAACATTAACTGAACGTCTCGAACGTCACACGAAACATCCAAAGTCCCTGAGGAAAAACAAAAAAGTGGGGCTTAACGTCCCCGGACAGGGGTCAAGGGAGTTGGACCTTGGAGAAGAACACTTCCCGCACCTGAGACAACAGGTGAAAGTATCCAAAGAATCCAACAACCGTCCAAAAAGAGTAGACAAACTCAGAGCTACAATGTGGAAACAAGCAATAGGTTCGGAGCAATAGAACCGGACTCGGAACCAGAAAATGACCTGGAAGAAGAACATGTAAAAGAAGGGGACGTGTTTGAAGAACACTCGCAAGAAATTGCACGAACTATCATGAACAAAAATAAAAAATCGATACCCCAACCTGTTGGAAATGCAGATAAAAAGGCCCCCCCGATTGTGGTGCAGGGAAGAGCACAAATTACCAAAGAATGGCAGAAATTCTTAAAGAACAACTTAAAGGGAAATATATATTGGAATACAAACCGAGATCACCTTGATCTTTACAGACAGCTTAGAAGATCACGCGGCAATGAAAAGAGCCCTCCTAGGTGCGAAAGCGCAATTTCATTCGTATACACCTAAAGGAGAAAAAACACATGCCTTCGTCATTAGAGGACTGGAATCAGGGCCCACACCAGAAGAGCTGGAAGAAGCCCTAAAAAATGAACACCAGCTGAAGGTGATCAATGTACACAAAATGAGAGCAGTACGAAATCTGTACTTGGTAATACTCACAAAGGACTATGTCCTCCATCAGCTTCAAAAGAATGTAAAACATGTCCTCAACACGATAATTAAATGGGAATTGCGGAAGAATGACAGACTGATTGTACAATGCCACCACTGTCAGATGTGGGGGCATGCAACATCCCAATGCAACAGAGTCTCAGCATGTCTCAAATGCGCTGGTGAACACCTAACCAGCAGCTGTGACAAATCACCCTATACACCCGCCAAGTGTGCAAATTGTAGAGGATCTCACCCTGCAAATAGTAAAGACTGCGAAATATACCAGAAGAGGGTAAAGCTAATCGAGGAAAGGAAAGCTTTGTCCAGTAAGGGAAATAGGGGAGCTAAATATGTACCCGCCCCCACACCTACTAAAAAAGCATGGAATAACCAAAACCAAAATCAAAGCCTCAAGAATACCCAGCAGCCAAGAAGAGAAGAGAGAAGAATACAACCCACTCAAGGCTCTCCCTCTGTCCCGGAATTCCGCCCACAGGTAGTATCTGGGGTAACGGGCGGGGTCTCTGAGAATAGTGGTCCTAGTTTCGAAGATATAACTAATAGATTCAAAAAGTTAAATAGTATAATCGATTTACCAAAAATGATTAAAAGACTGGATTCTTTAATCGACGATATCACTAATGCCAGGGGAGAGGGGGAGCAATTTGCTGCCCTCGCCAGGTATTATGGTGCATTGGGCAGTGGCAATCCTTAATGCCAATACAGGCATGTATGCTCAACATAGATGGAGTCGGCAATAAGTATTCTCTTCTTGTCGACTTCATTAATACGCATAACGTAGATTTAATGTTTCTGTCCGAAACCAAGCTCCGGCAGGGACTTGATTTCAAATTGAAGGGATTTACTATTATTAGGGCAGACAGGCCAAACGCGTTTAGGGCGGGTGGTGTCGCAATTGTAATAAGGAATGGCATACCATACACGCAGCTGCCATCCAGGCAGACCTCCATAGAACACGTTGGAATAAGCCTTATGGATGGCACCTGTGCGTATGCCATATATAATCAGCCGAGGAATAAATTCTCTAGGCTGGATTTGGACAGCCTGCTTGATTCAGGCACAAAGGTACTACTGGCTGGGGACTTTAATGCCAGGAGACCCGAGTGGAATTGCACCACACAACCGAATACTAATGGTTCCACCTTGTGGGAATACTCGGTAAACAATAATGTCATTATTGAATACTCGAATGAACCTACTCACTTCCCGAACAACGGGGCGACGGCTACCACTATCGACCTGGTTGTCAACAAAAATATAAGGGACATGGGAGAACTAAAAGCCATAAATGAATTAACGTCAGATCATAACCCAGTCATGTTCATGTTGAAGAACAGGAGTAATCCACGGGTTACTAAAACCCTGTTCGACTACAGGAGCACTGATTGGGCCACTTTTAGAACATTATTAAACGAAAGCACGACCATCACGCCAAATATCCCCATGGATTGCGTTGACAAAGAAACGGAACTATTTATTGAAAATATGAATAAGGCCAGAGATAGGACAACCAGAACGATAGTGGTACAGGCTGAGAGGGAACCACTTCCAGTTCACATCAGAAATATCATTAAATTCAAGAAATCCGAACGGAAGAAATGGCAACGGACGGCGAACCCCGTTCATAGACAAAACTTCCGTGATTTGGCAAACGTTGTAAGGAACGAAATACAAAGATTTAATGATGTGAGCTGGAAGAGGAAACTAGAGCAGCTGGACGTGAGGGATAACTCGCTGTGGCGCATGGCTAAGCGTATAAAGAAAAAATACGAGCCAATGCCAGCCATAGCGAGGGATCAAGCACGTGCTATGACTGACCCCCAAAAAGCGAACATGTTTGCCGAGTATTTCAGCGAGGTGCATGTTACAGACCCGGACACAACACAAGAGCAAGAAAATGATACGCGAGTAGCTAGCGAAATCAGAAATCTGCCGTCAGTGCAGATAAATCCTAGAGCACTGGCAAAACTCATAACAAACCATGAGGAACTGAGTGATATAATTAAGAGACTGCCTAGCAATAAAGCTCCGGGTCTGGACAGAATAGATGCAATTCTACTTAGGAACCTACCAAGAAAGTCCCTAGTACAATTTATACACATTATCAATGCCATTATCAAGCATCAGCACTATCCTAAGTGTCTGAAGCAGGCAGAAATTGTCCCTATCCTCAAAGCCGGTAAGGATGGCACAAGGGTAGATAGCTACCGTCCTATATCGCTATTGAGCACTGTTGCCAAAGTAATAGATAAAATTCTACTCAGGCGCTTTGCAAAACTCGAAGAAAGGATGAAACTCATCCCAGAGGAACAATTTGGGTTCAGGAGAGGAAGATCTACAACCTCACAAGTAGCCCGAATTGTCCATGGGGTGAAGGAGTCCTTCTGCAAGAAACAAAGTACTGTCATGGTCCTGCTGGACATGAGAAAGGCCTTCGACACGGTTTGGACAGAAGGTTTTATCGCGAAGATGCACAGAGCAAATATGCCTGTATACATGGTGAAAATCCTACAAACATATCTCTCTGAACGGAGTTTTAGGGTGAGAGTAGAACAGACAAAATCGGAAGAGCATCCGGTGGGAGCAGGTGTCCCACAGGGCTCGTGCTTGTCGCCGCATTTGTACTCTCTTCATACGTGCGACTTTCCTATGTCCGCTCGCGCGAATGTGGCAATATATGCTGACGACACAGCAATTTTTGCGCACTCGTTCGCGAGCGAGGTGGCAGCACGCCAAATAGAAATCCATCTAAATAGGAAAGTCGTACCGTATTTAGAGAGGAATAAAATCACACTTAACGCAGACAAAACCGAAGTCATAAATTTCACAAGAAAGAAATTAAATAATAAAATTTTTAGGAAAATAAAAATTAAAGATGTCAGAATAGACGAGTCCGAGTCCGTGAGGTACCTGGGAGTACAGCTGGACAGACGGCTAACATTGCATAAACATATAAATCTGGCAATACAGAGGACGTCCGCTGCAATCAAGCGGACATATCCTCTGATTGCCAGAAATTCTAACCTATCTTTAGAAAATAAACTGCTGGTTTACAAGCAAGTTATAAGACCAGCAATGTTATACGCATGTCCAGTGTTCTGCACCCTCCCCAAGACAACTCTGTTGAAACTGGAGAGGATGCAGAATAAGGTGCTCCGTATCGTCACTAACAGTGATCGATACATCCGGCTGGATGCTCTCCTAGAAATATCAAACGTAACAACAATTAAAGAATATGTAAAACAATTAGCATACAAATTTTACAAATACTTCATTCCTAAGAGTCCGTTGACGAGAGGAATGGCGAGCATTAGGGCATGCCACAATGCCCCTAGAATACACGGCGGCCTGATATATCAAGGCACAGATTTATTTTACGAAAGACCCTGAAAGGCCGTAAAGGCCAAACAACGTACACATAAGGACCCCGTAAGGAATTTACTCAATTTTTGCAAACCAGTTTTTTGATTAACTTTTTCTGGTAGAGACAAACATAACATAAATAACACAACGAAAATGATATAGCCCCTAACAACTTTTCATAAACCAAACACAAACTGATAATTAGCGCATAGATGTATGCAGGAGGCGCTTAGAGAGCAGCTAGAAATAGCGCTTAGAACAACTGTCTCAGACAATCGAAGGGTAATAATGGGTCTACCCGTCTCCACCAGCGGGGGTGGCCCCCACTGTTCTCAGAGAGCTCGTGCGGGACACTTGATACAGGACCAGTGCTCCACCGCATGGCAGCATGCAGTGGTAAACACCGGATCCCCTCCTTCCTCAAACCCCGTCCTATACCCAATATCCCTGCCTTCGCGTTCGAAAGAAGTGAAAGTGCATATATTGAATATAAGGATGTGTAGTTATTAACCGAAGAATGTTACCAAAGCTTATAGCGATACTTAATAGTGAATAAAACCATTTTGATTTTGATTTTGATTGCATAAGCCCGGCAAGCTTAGGGTTGCGAGTTCGAGTCTCGCTAGAGGATGCTTTTTTTTCTTTAATTTAAAATCTGTCCATTATGCCACAATTTCCTTTTTCATAATTTCTCACGGACAATAATTTCCCACTTCACAACATATATTTGGCTAAATCTTATCAGTGTTCGGAGATCATCTTCCTAGAACTTTCACTGAAATCGTCACTTCGACGATGATGTTTGGGTGAATAGGTACCGGGTCTCGACGGCCACTGATAAGTACGTTTGATTTATTTCATTTCCAACATCACATTAAATTGAAGGAAGTAAAGTGTTCACGAGTGTGTGTCGATTCTCGTAGCCTCCATAGCTCAATTGGTAGAGCATAAGCCCGGCAAGCTTAGGGTTGCGAGTTCGAGTCTCGCTAGAGGATGCTTTTTTTTTCTTCAATTTAAAATCTGTCCATTATGCCACAATTTCCTGTTTCATAATTTCTCACGGACAATAATTTCCCACTTCACAATAGATATATATATATATATATATATATATATATATATATATATATATATATATATATATATATATATATATATATATATATATATATATATATATACCTATACACCCCTCGTTGCTACCTCCAAAATACATATATACCGAACGTACTTCCCTCATATATACCTTTCTTACCTCCGATATCGGAGGTAACTACGAATCTCACATAATATTTCACTACTGGTGATTACTATGCCATCTCTATCCATCTGCGAAAAAACCTTAGATTCAGTCGCTGAGTTGAGCGATTTGCCACCAGCTCTAGTGTCGCATTTATGCCACGCAAATTGCCACACGTACTTCCCTCCTTAGCACATAAAGTATGTGAAATACAGTTTTTCCCGTTCTGAATGGCGCTTATTTCTTCCGAGGAAATTTAGGTTATATTTCTGATTTTGTGATTTTCGGGTGGATTTTGTTCAATTTTGGTAATAAGTATGGTGTTTTTGTGGTTGGAATTCATAAGTTTTTTTATCAAACATTGAACATTTCAAGGTAGTGGATTGATTTTTGATTCATGGTTGAAATGAAGTGAAAATTGTTATCTGGGGGGGTATAAGATTGTTAATACCTATGCAAAATTCAACAATTTGAGTTATGTGGTTTATGGTCAGAATCTGTTCAAAATTTGGATATGTGTTTCATCAGAATGCTTGGTATTCCTTCACGTAAACTGTTGAGTGAGTGTATTGGCTATCATTCGAAGGAAATAATTTATATTCAGGATGTTTCTTAATAACATACTAATATTAAAGGAGGTTATTCATTTGGTAATTTTGAGAAAAAAACTTCATATGAACATATGTCCTGAAGGTCTTAACTTTTGTTTTAAGAAAATAATTTGTATAACTTTGGTATGACGTTAGATATTTTTGTGGAACGTGTACGCATCTTCTATGCTTCAAAACGCATTTTCTGCTGTACAATATAATTTTTTATTCTTGCCAGTGGCGTTCCTGCGGTATTTTCACTTAATCATTTTAAAGAGAAATCCTCATTCCTTTACGAGCAAATCTGGTCTCTTGATATTTTTTCGTTTGACGTTCGCATAAAAAAAAACTTTATTCATTTGCATCTTACTTACGGAAAAAACCAATTCATGTTACTTTAAACATAAATGTATTTAAGAGAATAATTTTTAAACGGTAAAATTAGTTAATAAGAAACACCCTGTCTATTCTCGAAAACACTGAGAGGTATGGATAAAAAATATATATATAGGAATTGAAACAAGCCTTCATTTGAACACACTTGAGAGTTAAATTTTTTTTTTCATTTGGGTGATTTTAGTTAATATGATCTCCTATCAGTGAATCTCATTACTTGTTTTAATGAAAATCCATATCCGTTTATTTTTGATATTGTGAACTAATAGTTGTTTACTATGGTTTTACAGAACGTTTCTGGATAATGATGACGGATCTGAAGTTAGCCACATCCACAAGTACACTGAAAAAAATAAAATATCGATAATTTTATTTTCTCGTTTTCCGTTTTTTCACATAGGTTTTTATTCAGTTGGGGGCGTGAATATACTGAGGTTTCCAGTTTCAACTGAGAGTGAGAAATTTTTATCAGACCGATGAATAAGTTCGATTTGAGGAAGTGGAATGGTGGTGAAGTTATTTCAAATAATTGACAGACGCCCAAATGGCTTTGTACACCTTTCTGCTTCTCATATGTTATTGTTATAAGTGTTTCCTTCATCACTAATATGGCGCCAGAATTTGCCAATTTGCCACGCCGCCAAAGGGGGTGTAAACAAGGGTTGATATAATTTGAAAACGGCTTGGTACATCTTTAAGCTATTTTTTTATTGCTTTATTTAACGTCGGCCTATTTCTGCGACCAGGGCTAAACACCGATGCCGGTGAGCACACTCCCCCCAAAGGGAAATTTTGTCGAATCCTCTGTTATTTCAGAGGTAGGGTTCCTTAACGAGCTCAATATCTATGGACTCGGTACCGCCATCTTAACGTCCCGTCCGAAGGACGGCATACCTATCGACTTATCTCGGGCTCTTTCTGATAAGACGCCTGCAGCTGCAAATAAGCTACTACGCTACAGTTGTTAGGGCGTTTTAACTCGCACCTTCCTTGTTGAGTCCAAGTACTGAACGCACCCGATGTTGCTTGCAGGCCGCCAAAGGGGGGGATGGGAGTTGATATATTTTGAAAATTCACAGAAATCACACATGGCTTTATACACCTTTGTGCTTAATATGCAATCTTGATATTGGTCTTCTCTTCATCACGCCAGAATTTGCCAGGCCGTCAAAGGGGTGAAAACGGTGGTTGATATATTTTTAAAATTCACAAAGGCCACAAATGGCTTTGTAAACCTCTCTGCTTTTAATATTTATTTGTTTTCGGTCTTCTCTTCGTCTCTGATGGAATGCCAGAATATTTTTATTTTATATTGAACTTCTCTGATGAAGCGATTTAATATATATCGACTTAAACTAGTCACGTCATCAATTTGTTTTAGGTATTTTGTATCAATTATTATTCAATAAATATCTAAACAACTCCCACTCCCTTATTCCACCTCATTTGCGAGTGTGGCAAACTATAACGTGGCACCGGTATACAACTCCAATTATGTGCAAAAGTTGTAGAAAGCCATTTGCGGCATCTGTGTATTTTCAAATAATATCAACCCCCATTTCACCCACTTTGACGGCCTGGAAAATTCTGGCGCCATATGAAACATGAGAAAAAGGCCAATAACAATGACATATGCCAAGCACAGCGGTGTACAAAGTCATTTGTGGCGTCTGTGATTTTTTTTTAAATAATCTCGCCACCATTCCACTTCCTCAAATCGAACTTATTCATCAAGCTGGTAAAATTTTCTCATCTTCAGTTAAAACTGGAAATAATAGTATATTCACGTCTCTAACTGGATAAAAATCCATGTAAAAAACGGAAAAGGAAAAAATAAAAAAAACGAGATTTTATTTTTCTCAGTGTACTTGTAGATGTAGCTAAGTTCACGCCCATTGATGACTGTCACACCCATATTTTGACTAATTTGCAATTTCTAATTACCTACTCTTCTCGATAGCTTTTTTGAAAATGAGCGTACTAATTTCTAACGTTTTCACGCGAGTGAGTATTTTTTTGGAAATTCTCTGGAAAGTCTGAATATGAGTGTTAATGCAATATGATAATTATTATATATGTAAAAAAGAACATTAATGTTGATCGTTAGAGAATTGAAGTTATACTTGATAAAATTCAAATCCTATTACAAATTGCACACATTAAATGTTCATGCGTGGTTATTCATTCAACTTTCCGATTCAACTTGGTCTGCCTAAGAAGTTTCAACAATCAAGAAGCATGTTTTTATTAGACTAAATAACTGTAATGAAAGCAACAGTACAGCATTGTCTGCGTTTTTGTTGAACTATTTCAAATTTGTGAAACTTTGAACTTTATTCAAAACTTGTTATTAAACGAGATTGAAAATTAAATCGTCCACTTCATTCCATTGCCAATCAGTGTGAAAATAATAATATGATAATGGTTATTTAACTGGGATATATTTAGGTGAGTATATTAAAAAAAATCTGTTTATATAAGCCGTGTACTAAAACTTATAAAATAAGTTTAAGTCATCGCTGACAATGATTTAATTATTTTTTTGTTGAATTATTTGGTTTCAAAAAGCTTGTCGCGCGAAGTGTTCGTAAAAATAGGTACCAATTAATTTGATTGAGCAGTGATTGGTTGGTAAGTAACAACTTGTCAGAGTATTAATTTTATTACAATTCGCGCAACAAGTTTTTTAAAACCAAATAATTCAACAAAAAACAATTAAATCATTGTCAGCTTGAATAAAAGCTTGTCTTTAGAAAGGTTTCTTGTAAGTTATTTTATTTTTTGCTTTTTAGTTAGTTCGCCTCAATCTGTTGATTTCTAATAGAGCATCGTTATTACAAGGTCTCTTCCCTGTAAGTTTGGAGCTGAAAGAAATCTTGATCTCCGACCCCACACACCAATTTTGAATAGTATCTGACCATAAACACAAAACTCGTTTGCCATCCTGAAGTTGCCCAAATTCATAATCTCCCAACCTGAAAACCCTACATACCAATTTTGAATAAAATATGACCACAATCAGAAAAGTATTTCTCCATCTTGGGGCCGACATCCTGAATTCATAAATGTTGACAAAAAATTCATAATCTTCGACCCCGAAAACCCCCGCTAACCAATTTTGAATCGAATAGGACCATGATCACAAAACCCGTCCTCCATATTGGGGCCGCCATCTTGAATTTATGAATTTTGACAAAAATTACATCATCTCCGACCCCGAAAACCCCGACATATCAATTTTGAACCGAATTGAACCATAATCACAAAACTTGTCCGCCATCTTGGAGCCGCCATCTCAAATTTATGAATTTTGACAGAAAATTCATAATCTCCGACCTTGAAAACCCCCACATACCAAGTTTGAATCAAATCGGGCCATAATTATAAATGTCATCCGCCATCTTAGAGCCACCATTTTGTTTTTTCTCTTACAAAAGTTCCATAGTGCATTGTCACGGAATTATGAACACCCATCAAATTTCAAACTAATCGGACGACTAGAAGTCAGTCAAAATTCACTTAAAAGATTTGACCCAAACTAACAAATGAACTAACTAATAAGTGAAAATGAATAAAAGCATATATAATAGAACATACTACCCTCCAATGAATGGCAATATAACTGGAGGTAACTGAGTTATCGAATTTTCATTTGCATATATCACTCGGAGGGAACAACGCATTGTTTTTCAGATGAAAATAATATATATGCATATATAAATTTTGGGTCAGAAATCGTTACCCCTCTCTTGATAAACCTATGCAATATGTCCCCCTCACCACATATATGATTTTTTTTTTGACATAATTCAAACCGATACCCCGGAGGTTAGTCCGCCTGAACTTTCTCCCGGAGGGAACAACGAGCTGTTTATACATATATATATATATATATATATATATAGAGTTTGAGTGTTGTGAATTATTAGTTCATCATTTCTGCATTCAATAATGTGATTAGAAAGTCCAATCTACTCTCGGGATTCGTATCGTATTCTTGGGTAAGTGAATCAATCATGTTCTTGCACATTCGAATATTTTCATTGGGATCACATTGATAGAACTCGATATCTATATGACCCCACGGCAAGGTATGTGTTGTGTTAGGAATGATGAATCGCTCATCGTCATCAAATGAGAGTGCCACTTTATTTCTCAATTCATTAAATATATCATGTGAAATGCTTCTGAAGGTATTCATCTTCCTAAAAGTTATAGCACTCTTCTCAAGAATTTTTTTGTAATCGTCAGGAGTCAATTGGTTTTTATCATTGATCTTTTTACACCTTTAGCCCTCTTAACTTCGGT
The DNA here is from genome assembly GCA_018342105.1 of Gonioctena quinquepunctata. Classification (NCBI taxonomy): domain Eukaryota; kingdom Metazoa; phylum Arthropoda; class Insecta; order Coleoptera; family Chrysomelidae; genus Gonioctena; species Gonioctena quinquepunctata. The sequence continues at coordinate 67,035 of JAFIRS010004720.1, forward strand.
TGCAAGCGATTGTACATAGTACGCTTTAGCACCAGTACCATAGAAACTAATTATAGGATCATCGGGAAACTAATCCTTCAAATTGCCCAAGACAGACGGCGTGACTGGTATATCGAATTTATTTTGTCCCTCATAATTAGATGTGTCAAATTTGCCTTTATTGCTTTTTATCAATCATAAAAATTGTCTGTATTCACTTATACAGAAGCCCAAATACATTGGTTATCGTAACGCACTTTCACTTTATCTATTTGAATTGCAACACAGTTTTCGGAAAAAAATTGTGCAACTTTTGAAGTTTGGTCGAGCAATGAGAGCACCCGCTCCCATAGTTCTATGGACACTTTGCAAATGTGTGACAAGTCTTACATCAATTCTATTGTTTACGTTTCCCATTGTTTTGACATAAACTGCATTGTCCATCAGTTTATAAGAGTCTTTTTCAGATTCATTGTTGGACCTATTACGCATTTGTGTATTAAGATCGATGTAAGACTTCATCCAACATTAATGCTTAAATCTCAATATTCTATGGGTAATGCATACAATTGAACCATTATTGATGGCTTGTTTCAAGTTCTTATAGTGGACTTTGGATCTCCGTTTGTAATTCAAATTTGCAATAATTTTTTTTTATTTTGCTCTATAATTGGGAGGAATCATGCTTTCCACCAGAAAAGGAAGATCTGAATGTTTATCGTGCAATTCTTGAGGATAAAGTATGTCAACTTCCAAGTTGGTGATTTCTTCACGAGTTTAGCCATGAAAATTCACCGGCAGGTAAAGGTTGCGACATGCATATAGATTTGTTGCATTCACATATGAAATAAATGATGATGGTTCATCACGAGGTAAAAACTTATTATTTGCTATATGCCTCCTTTCACTGCATTGACCAATCCCCCCACGTATGCCCTTTAAAAAAATATATCATATCAATGTTGGTTTAAAGTTCATGTTCGACCCCTGCGAATTTCAACATAGCATCCCAAGATAATCCCAGTGCGGTATAATACTGAGCAGGATCCAGCTCATATGTATCTAAGCATATCCTTCTTAAATTCTCGAATACATCGCACAGCAGTAATACGTCAGACTTCAAATATAAATCCGAATATTCTCCCAGGATTTTATACTCGAACAGATCCCAAACACGTTTAGCTCTCATATGATCTTTATCGGATACATGCTCCTCATTCAAATTGATATTTCTTTGGTAGACTAGAAATATTCAACTTGTCAATGTAATCCATAAAACTATAGGGAAACACATCTTTTTCTCTCATCAAATCGAATTTGTTTCAGAAAAACACTTCAACATCTCTACACATTGCTTATCAATTAAATAAGCCCCCAATTTCTCCAACGAATTCGGCATGAACTTAAAACTATCTATAAACCTCATTTTCAAATAATTTTTCTTAATTTTAACCTCTTTTCTTTGTCAGCTATGTGTATAGACATGTTTTGAATGATATGCATTTTTCCTTCGTTTGAGAAATCACATCGACCTTGTCTTTTTCCCGATACAATTCGTTTATGGACATGTGACAATCATAACCGCTCATATTATGACATATTATCGGAATGAAATTTGGTATCTTGAAATTCAAATTACATGTAGAATGTGTAGGTGGATATCTTTTTTCCCGTAAGATGGCAGTGATCTCTGACATCGCCCTCTGAGAAAGGTTTTTCACATATGACACTGGTGGTGACATTATGGAATTCCATTTCCTCTTCAGGCGTTTGTTCATGCATCGGTTTCACATACCTCAAATGCTGATTGTATATATTTTTCAAATCGTTCTCGATTCCCATTGTGAAAACCTTTGCAGCATCACCTCCTCCATATGACACAAATTTTGATAATTTATCGTCGAAAGAACATTTAATCAGATAAGCAAATGAGTATACTTCGTGTTGAAAGGTTCTATTCGTGTATGGGAGTTCGGGATTCGGTTCACTCACTAGAATAGGACTTTAGTACAGATTCGAAATCTGCATACACAACACCACCATCTTTCCAAATTTATTGATCCTATAATCAGTTCGCGGTATTGTTGTAGACAAATGATTACAATCATGCCTCTGGCGATGCCAAAGTAATCGCTCATTAGGAAAATACAATAAACATCCATCAAAGAAAAATTTTTGGTGTTCATGTTCTGAAATCTGACTAGACACCAACCTTGAAAGATCTTTTATCCAACAATAATGACTATTTCCTTTCTCATCAGTGATAAGCAACAAATTGACATGTCACATATTGAACTTTTTTGCCAAACACTTCCATGTTCACCTTGATCGAGTTGTGTAATTCAATGATTTTTTCCAATAGTTCAATGACTCTGTGCTTGATCTCTTTGAAAAATGGCCCGTACTCAGTCTACACATTATCGCTAGCCACTCCATAGCTTGCAATGCGACACTTTTTTAAGCATTTTTGATCATGTGCACACCATTACCCAAATGAACACATGAATTCGTCCTGTGTACTAACGTTTTATTATGTGAATTGATTTGACAATACAACATTACAACATTGACATGTATACAATCGCGTAAGTGACGAGGAGTCATCATCGCCATTGTCCAATTTCACATGCTTTGTTGAAGGATCTCCCAACAACTCTCGCGTTGATGGCGACGCAGATTATCACTACGAGTAAACGATTTACCACAATTACAAGAATACCTCTTTTAAACTTGCTCTCGATAGTCGAGGAGAAACTAATACAGGCCATGTAGCGGAGTGGGCGCAACGAAGGTCACACTATGTTTGGTTCCACCCACTCGACCTTGGGATGCATGCTGTGATTTACTCTATACCGGAAAGTCAGAGTGGGTTCCTTGAAAATGTTTGCCCAACTCCAGATCTCAATGTCAAGGTCATACATGGGATGAACGATATGCCCTATCCCCCAATGCTTGAGATCACCTCAAGGTGAAGTGTGCCTTGAACGATGTGTCCTCTCCCCCCCCCTCCAATGCTCAAGGTCATCTCAAGATGAAGGACACATAACGTTAGACCACGGTCACGCACATGAAAAACTATGTGCCACTCGACCTTGGGATGCCCTTGATGGAATGTCAGAGTGGACTCCTTATGAGACAGCGGTCACCTTGAATGATATGCAATGTCCTCTAACCCCGATCACTTCAAGGTGAATGATACAGTCACCCACATGGCCAACTCCCCTTCCCAAGGTCAAGGTCGTGGGGTCAAGGTCCTGGTGGAAAATCCAGAACCGGCTTGAATCTCCTACTTCAGTCACTTCTGACTCAAAGAAATATATATTTATATATATTTATATATATATATATATATATTGTTATGTTAGGAAGGACCAGTAATATATTTTAAAGGTCAAAAAGAAATAATTTATTAAAATATCCACAAAAATAATAAATATTTAATAGTTAGTAGTTCATGAGATATTGTTTTTACATTTTTTGAGATTATATTTCCTTCATGAAGCCTCTGTATAACATTGATAGGTAAATATATGCAAATACTATAATGCAATCATTTTCCTGCATTTTCAAAAATGATTACAACACATGATTGTTTGAAATACAACAAAAAGTCTAGATTTACAAAATTATTTTGGATTAAATGTGATCAACAAAATTATAAGGTTGAAACATACAGTATATCAAATTGCATCTAACTAAAATAGCCAATGGGAGAACAAGAAACTTCTTGATGACAATAGCCAATCAGGGAACAGAGATGGTTAGATAAAATATTTGGAATTGTGGAAAAGTAAGAACACAGAAACGTCAAAGATAATTATGATCAAATATTGTATTTAGTTTATAAGAAATGTAAAATGTTAGTTGATAAGTTTTCTCAAATAACACCAAATTAGTGAAAGTGCGGCAAGAAAGTGCGCGATTTTGAAAATTCAAATAAAAAGACAAAACAGAAATGGTATCCAGGTGAAGAAAAATCAAAGCGAGGAGATTGAAAATTTTTTTAGAAAGAAGCCACGTACAAAATTTGAGAGAAAAGAAATTGAGGATTTTCACTAATGATAAGGTAGTTTTTCCTACAATAACAAACCAATTCAACCACTGGATAATTTCGACACAAAATAAGTAAGGATAAAAGAGGATTACCTTTTTTGTCTTCCACATGAAAACTTGTCCAAGCTGATTGCGGGGATTTTGGATGGTTCCTTTGCAATGGAGAGTTCCTGAGAGGAGTGGATGGAACAGGAATTCAGATTATGGCCAGGTAATGCATCAGCGACATTCCAGTTCCAGGTATAAACTCTTTTAGTGCACATCACAAACAGAATCACTTTACAAAGTAACTCGTATATCTGAAGAACTTTATATAATTTGGTATTGAACTATAAAAGAATTCTTCCAACTCCAAAGAAAATATTTACAATATCCATCACTGTTTTTCATTATTTTATGAAAAATTGTCAATCGCTCATAGCTATAAGTTATCTATCGCAGGCCAGGTTAATATAAGTTTTCCTGAATAAAGGAAATAATTGTTTTTGATAATTTCTGGTTTACTTTCCACAATGATATGCTAATATCTCACCGATAAACACTGAACTGAAATAGTTCGAATGACATCAAGACAGGCAGTGGCTCTATTGCCAGTACCGACTCCTGAGGCGAAGGCGTTCCAACTGAGTTCAGTCGTGGTAAGAAAAGGAATTACAAAGAGTAAAAATAATAAAAATTTCACATATATTCAATAAAATTGTTATGGCATTGGGTGGAAGAAATAAGTTTACAAAACATAAATATAAATAGAAATTATTATATTTTACTCAATCATAACAAATTGACATCCAAAGTGAGGGCAAAATAACAATCATTATTTCATTACAATTGACAACCAAGATGAAGGCAAATAAGGTAATAACAATTGGCAGCAACGTGGCGAGAAAACATTAACGTTAGCTGGCAATTATTATATCATAACAATTTGGCAAAATTTGTAATTGATATAACATAACAATTTCTCCCAACAAAGGCAAAATTAACAATTAAAAGGCAAAGAAGATAGAGAAAATATTTGTGGGTAAAATTAACAACAATTGTTATATCTTAACAATTGGCTTTCCAAAGCAGTGCGAAAATATTTGTAATCATAATAATAATAAATTAAATAATCAACAAAACAACCCATCATTACAATTGGCTCCCAACGTGGAGCGAAAATAATTATCATATCAAATCATAACAACAATAAATCATCTTCAAATCCATTACAATATATATATTTACCTGGTGTCAACGAATCTATTATCATAACTTCTAGAATATTAGATGTATCAAAATTATATTCGGTATAGGTAAATGGTATGTGAAGAGGAGAGTTTTCGCATAATTTTCACTTTCCGGTCACTTCCGGTTTCTCTAATTTTATTTTATTGATATTATTTTAACGGTGTTATATTTTTTTATGTTTTTTTTTTATTCAATAGAAGTATTTAAGTTATTTTGTGAAATATTTGAAACAGTACTTAAAAAAGAGTTCAATCAAATCCTTTTAATTAAGAGGCAAAAGTCATTTATTTAGTTCTATTTTCACTTGAATAAAAGTCCTTTGAGACAAAAGACAAAAAGTACTATTTTATATAACGAAAAGAAGAGTTATTCAAAAAAGACCTCGCATTTTGAGCCGACGGACTAGTGGTAAACCAAAATATCAGTGCCTTACATTATAGTATAGAAACACTCTATCAAAATTGGTGTTATATGTAGAAAAATCTATTTTTCTACATACACCCTGGTGACAGCAGCTGCCCTTATAATATGTAGAAACATTTTTAGACTATACTTTACGAGAGGAGTTGAGATAATATAAGTAACTATAGGAAGTTTCATTATGTTATCTAATGGGGCGTACGAATTGATTTCAAAGTTCGTCCATTTTTTCGATATATTTTTCGGTAGGAAAAATATTGAAAGTTATCGGCAACACATTTTTTTTTAGAATTAATTTTTTTTCTTGAAAAAATTAAAATAAAGACACTCAATAGTCAATTGGCTTAATAATGGAAATTATTTCAAGATTATTTTTATAGTATAGGAAAATAGAAGAAAACGACGACAATAATTGGAAAGCACTATGAAAAAAAAAGTAAACCCACTATATATATTTGCATAGGAGAAGAAAAGGAAAAAGTACTGTGAAAAGGAATTATTTCATAATTTTAAATTGAAATATTTTTTCATTTTAACAAAAAACATATTAGCCTTATAAACAGAATATATATATAGATATATATATATAAAGATATATATATATATATATATATATATATATATATATATATATATATATATATATATATATATATATAATATATATATATATATATATATATATATATATATAATATATATATAATATATAATATATATTAAATATAATTTGGGCGAAGCTTAGACCTAATATCGTGATTTTAATGTCACGAAATTTCGTGCACATTAATAGGTCACCGACAGATGCCAGCATAGGCCAACCGGATCAGTATCAATCGGCTTGAGAAGGAAGGAGATAAACGCTGAATATGCGGCGTTGTCACGATTACAGCACCGCTCTTATACGTGTAGTGAACCTATCGTGTGATTGTTCAGTACATTCTGAGTGTAAAAGCGAGCGAAACTTTTGGCTGATTCGTGCACATTAAAATAACTGAATGATTCGTGTAATTAAAATAACTGAAGAATCTATGCAAGTGGAGAAGGGCAAGAAATTACTTTGCCCCAATAAGTTACTGCGTACACCAAAGTTTTGCCTATCAGAAAAAAATATTGAATGCAAATATTCTTATCTATACACCTCTGACGATTTGGGAACTGTATCCGTTTTCAAAAATCTTGTGGATAGGTATTAATTAAATTTCCTAGTTCTCGCTGTATGTCCCGAACTATTTTCTGTACGTGATTTTTTTCTACTAAACGCTTTTTTGTACTGGGAACTACCGTTTTCCAAAATATCAACCATTCGTCAGATTGTAAACACATGACACGATTCCTACTTCTACCATCAATCACTTTGAGATTTTTATTTTTTACGATGTTGATAAACTCTGACTGTCAAACGCTACCAAGATGCCCGTTAGCGATGCGAAGCGTTATTTGGTAAATTGATTGGCTGGCCGTCAATCTGGATAGCAATGTTAGCCAAATTGGGTTAGGTTCCCTTCTTTGACGTAAGATATTGAATAGGTTTGGAGGCAAAAAATCCATGCCGAAGTCGTGACTCGAACCAGTAGTTCTCTATCAACTACTGGCTTTGTTTTTCAGTGGCCAGTCCACAGGCCACAGAAAAACAAAGCCAGTTAATATCTTACGTAAACAAGAGGACACAACCTAACCTAATTTGGCTGATATTGCTATCCAAATTAGTGGCTGAATTAACTTTACCAAATAACGCTCCACTGGCGTGCACTTCGGTATCGGTACTTTCTCACGTATTTTACATATACGAAAACTATTCGTGGCTGCTTGTTTTTGAAGTATACCTCTTTTATCTGCAAATATATTGACCTGTGGAGAAATAGGCAACATGACATATATTAACAAAATAAGTTCAATTTTCCAGAAGGTTTTAGTGTCAACAAAACGCATCTTGAATTTGACTTTTAACGATGTCCGAGTTGAGGTCATAAATATAGTAAAAAAATCACTTTGTTTTTAATAGTTATCCGATGGAGACGACTGATGTATTTCCATTGTGAAAAAAGGGCAACATTTTGAAAAACGGCAGTTCATAGTACAAACAATTGCTAGGAACACTTGATCAAGGGTGTGTGTGATGTGTTGATCAAAAGACGGACGAATATGGTCTACTGTTGGAGGGGCGTATCTCGGAAAAAAAATAAGTAAGTATTGCCAAACGGCATGTCTCGAATTCCATGAGTACGATAAATGAATATTTACCACAACAAAATTCCAGTGTTCAGGGGGAAAAATAAGTAAGTATTGCCATACGGCATGTCTCAAATTCCGTGAGTCTGATAAATGAATATCTATCACAACCAAATTCCATAATTTGCACTGCCCATCAAATATATGAATATAGTTTTCACGTCAATTCATTGCTTCTGGGTTGGATTTTCTGAGAACTGGCTTACTTTGTTTACTACGTATGCTATATATCTGGCCTGATCGACGCCACCAAAGACTTCCAACCGCTTCTGCTGCTGGTAGGATTCCGTCGCGTCGTCTACGTAGAAGAACCAAGAACATTTTTAAGGAATCTTCCTTATCCTCTTTCGATGCCTTCAGTCCATTTTTTTTAATGTTCGTTCCAACAATTTGGGAACTTGTTTCAAATGATACAAGTTTTCGAGAAGTTTGCGAGATTTAATGATTAAAAGGTATTTTTTGTGAATGAATATTGGTTCTTGGCATAGTTTTCTGGGTTTTTTACCTCCCACAATCCGAAAATGAAAAAAAATATATCAAGAAACTCTGCAAGTGTAGAAGGGCGTATAAATTAATTTGCCCCTATAGTTACTGCGTTTACCAAATGACTATTTCTTTGAGAAATGATTCAATTTGTCAATAACTCACCGTATTATAAAATTTCTGTATGGGAAAAATTATATCAACATTAATTGAACGATGATACTAATCAAATAAAAATCGAAAACATTAAAACCAATTTGAAAATGACAATTCATGCAGTTTTAAGAACGGAGACAGATATAGTCCACGAAACTCAACTATTGGAATAGGAAAAGTATCATTTGATCAATTTTGAGATTATTTTTTACGATACGCAAATTTAGAATATGGTTACTAGTAGATATGCTAGGCGGGTACGAGCGCAGTTCCATCTGCGCTCGTACCCGCCTAGCTCCACACGCTCTCCGGTTACTCCCGCCACATGGTCCCGCACCACTGGTTTGGGGTACTGAGGTCTGAGACAGCTGGGAACGAGGGATAGTTTTGGGGGGCGCATGGCATCGGAAATACACGGGGACGATAAAAGGGCTGTAGGTTGGGAATTTCAAGATGCCCGTTATATGGGGGCCGGGGGGTGTTTATGGCATCGGTAGATACCACGGAGGCTGGCAGGTTGGATAATGGAAATTTGGGGAATATTCATGGGTGCGGTTGTAGGTTAGGAATTTCAAGATGTCTGCTATGGGGGGTGACGACTGGGTTCTTCAGCGGTATCTGGAGGTTGCCACGGAGGTCTGTGACAACTGGAGGCAATATGGGGACTCCCAACCATATATAGAAAAAATATGGCGACTATAGGTTAGGAATTTCAAGATGACCGTCATGGAGGCCGAGTCTCTTGAGGTATTTATCGGTATCGAGAGTCTCTCACGGAGGTCTGAGATGTATGAGAACGTTAAAGGGGGTCCAATTATTCATAGGAAAAAAATATGTCGGTTGTAGGTTAGGAATTTCAAGATGTCCGTTATATGGGGGGCCGACTCTCTTGGGGTGGTTATCAGTATAGGAGACTCTTACGGAGGTCTGATCATTCATAGAAAAATATATCAGGGTTAAGTGTAGGAAA
>JAFIRS010004721.1:0-76523 GCA_018342105.1 Gonioctena quinquepunctata
CAACTAGAGGAAAGTGCTGACGTAGATAATATTCCTGCAAAGACTTGTCGGTTGAGTCATGGCCGCATCATCACTGCTGGCTCCTCCCACTTTTCAAAATGGCCGCCGCCATTCACTGATCACGTGACACTTCTGTCATTCAGTCTTTCGTCCGACCAATGCCGTTGACGGATATTGGTTGACACCCTCATTTCAATGTGCTGCTCGGCTATTGGATAGCGGACGGCGGCTATCACCACTCCCACGACCTATCACAGCTCTCCCCACCCCCACTCTCAATCACACACTCCCATACACAACATGGCTGCCACCATTCCGACCAATCACAGACCACTCATCCCCCACCTTTTTCCCTACCCACATACAACCACCACCCCCCACCCCTCTCATTAAACCGCCATTTTGTGGCGGTGCGGGAGTAAATTAATGAAAAAAAACTTGGTTCCCCAGGGGATCGAACCCCGTATCTCGGATCACAACGCCAACGAAATAACAAATAACAAATTTTTATTGATACATTATAATACAGGTTCAACTTATTCCTACTATATACAACTAACTTTTATATGAACAAATTATGTGATTTCTTCCGTTTGGGGCTGGGGAAGATACGGGAATTTGTTACTGGGAGGAGTGTGGATACCAAATGGCCGATGTTCCCTCTTATAGGGGGTATGTGGGCCACCCTTGCTGGTGTTAGCAAGTTTAACGTACGGTATATGCCAGGAATTTCGTTTCTCGATTTCCGTGTGTTTAAGCCCGCCTCCTGCATGCTTATGCGGGTGTTTCGTTTGGTTCAATTAGATAATTCTACTATATAGATTATTCAGTACTCTAGATTTAATAATGGTTTAGTGCTGGAAAAGGTATATTTAAAAAACCAGCTTCAGACAATTCGTTTTTAGGGTTTTACGCTGATGTCCTTATGGGTTAATTTTTTTTTTTTGAGAATGAAGCAAACAAGATTTCTTGAATGCGGGGGTGGCACTCAGGTTCTAACCCCGGCTCCCAGTTTTCCGGGTCGCCGCTTCACACCTGAGGCTGTTTCATTCGTGTTAGTAAGGTGGTGGCTTGGTTTCATAGTTGTTCTTGGAATAGCTCTAAGTTTTGATACAAGATGCCATGTTTTCTATGCTCGTCGTGTGCTCTTATGTTCGTGATGTTAGCTGTGAGCGTGCTGTTACTTATGTGGAATCTATAAAAAAATTCCGCGATTTTATTAATAAATTGAGGGATTGTTTCAACCTCTGCGAGTTCATGCAGGTCATCCAGCCGGATGTATCTGTCGCTATTGGTTACAATACGAAGCACTTTGCTCTGCATCCTCTCCAGTCTCAGAATTTGAAATTTGGAGATGCTGCAGAACACCGGACAAGCGTAGGTCATTGCGGGTCTGATGGTCTGCTTGTACAATAGTACTTTGTTTTCCATTGAAAGTTTCGAGTTTCGCGCAATGAGGGGGTACACTCGCTTGATGGCGGCTGACCCCCTTTGTAGCGCTAGCGAAATATGTTTATGGAATGACAGACGCTTGTCCAGTACTACTCCCAGGTATTTCACAGAGCTACTCTCGTCAACTTGATCGTTTTGTACCCTCAGCTTCCCGAGGATTTTCACATTAGTGCGTTTCCTCGAGAAGTTGATAACCTCGGTCTTTTGTGGGTTTAATTTGATCTTGTTATTCTCCATATAGGGAATAACCATCCGATCCAGATGAATCTGGAGCTGTTTCGCAGCCACTTCGCTCGCGAACGAATGGGCATATAGAGCGGTATCGTCCACGTACATGGCCGCATTCGTGCGGATGAAGGTCGGGAAATCATTCGTATACAGAGAATACAAGATCGGGGACAGAGAGGAGCCCTGTGGAACACCCGCTCCGACTGGATACTCTGCCGAACTCTCGTAGTTTACTCTAACCGTGAACTTTCGGTTCGTAAGGTATGAATCTAGTAACTATGTAAAGGGGCATACGTGCAATCGCCATTTTGGCAATAAACCCCCCTATCCAGACTGTGTTGAATGCCTTTTGGGTGTCCAACAGGACCATAACCGTACTTTGGTGCCTGTGAAAGGCTTCTTTTACCCCGTGAGCAACCCGAGCCACTTGGGAAACCGTTGAATGGCCTTTCCTGAACCCAAATTGCTCGGGCGGGATAAGTTTCAGCCTCTCAACAATGCCTACAACGCGCTTTAGCAGGATTCTATCTACCACCTTGGCGACGACGCTCAGTAGGGAGATCGGTCTATAGCTATCCAATAAATGTTTGTTTTTACCCGCTTCTGCAGTTTTTAAACAATCTGGGTAATGCTGCCACTTAAGGATCGCGTTAATTATATACATTAATTGTACCAGCGATTTCTTTGGCAGATTCTTGAGCAGAATGGGGTCCAACTTATCAATCCCCGGGGCTTTGTCTTTTGGGAGTCTTTTGATCGTGTCGACTACTTCTTCAAAACTCACCATAACCTTAAGCAAAGCACCATTTTTCAGTGGGACTGAAGGGAGCTCTCTGATGCTGATGACAGTTAGTCTTTTGTGGTATTCCGACTGATCTTTGGCTGTGGCATGGGTTTTCGCGAAGTGTTCCCCGAAAAGCTCCGCTTTTTGTTTCGGGTCTGCCACCGAACCCGAGGGCCCAGTCTGTATGGGAGGTATGAGCTCGAATTTTTTCTTAATTTTTTTCGACATATTCCACAGAGACTGGTCCCTTGCGTTGAGGTTGACAAGTTTGCGATTCCACATTTTATTGGTGTGTTCGTTAATTAGCTCAGTGATTTCTCTGCCTAATTGTAAGAAATTATCTTTATGCACTGGCAGTCTCGTGCTTTTCTCTCTCTATTTTTCAGTTTAATGAACTCTTGAATGTGATGAGGAATTGCATCCCTGTCCCCCTTCACGGTAATCTTCCTAGTAGTTTTATTTCTCGCGGATGTGTTGGATAAGCTTTTTCGTTTCACCGTCTATCTCATCCATTTCGATATTGGCTTTAATGATGGTTTTTTCATTCAGATTTCTACGAAATTTCTGCCAGTTTGTGTTTATATAATCGTAGTGTGATCGTTCGATTTTTTGCTTTGTTCCATTTCTAAAGCTGAACATGACGGGTCGGTGATCTGACGTAAGCTCGTCCAACGCGACCAATTCGCTTATATTACTTACGTTTTTATGGACTACTAAGTCGATTACCGTCGGTGACATACCGTTAAACGGATAGTGAGTCGGATTGCGGCTATGTTCAACGGAGGCGTCATTGCAGTTTATATAATCTAAAAGGATTCTCCCATTTTTGCTGTTTTGCGTTGGACTTCCATTCCACTCACAGTGTCTGGCATTGAAATCGCCAGCAAGCATAACCTTATTGCCAGAATCAAGCAGATTGTTTAAATCGCCGGCCGAAAATTTGTTGTGGGGCGGGTTATAAATGCTGAACAAGCAGGTGCCATCGGTTAATTTTATGCCAATGTGTTGCATAGAAGTGTCACGCCTCGGGATTGGAGTGAAAGGTATTGAGTTTCTAACAATGATAGCCACCCCCCTTGTACTCTTCTCCCTACCGGCCCGTCTGCCCTGATGGTAGTAAAACCCCTGAAATTTAGGTTATGTTCCTGCCGGATTCTTTTCTCGGATAGTAGCATTATATCGACAGAATGTAAATGCATGAAGTTGATGGGAAGCGCATACTTCCCATCAACTCCATTCACGTTCAGCATGCACGCCTTCACAGAGTTACGTACAGAGAGAAGCTCTTCGCTCAATAAGGTACGCTAGAGCTGCATAGTTACGTTCTCCCGGTGGAGTTTGCAATAAAATGTTATTTAAATCTTTTAGTGGACAGGAAATGGCCGTGATATTTACTAGTTTAGAAAATTGGCTGATATTGTTCATGAGCCCTATGAAACCGTTACCGTTGCCACCTACCTGATTTGTGGGAGGGTCATATTGGTTTGAGGGGGGAGGGAGAGGAGGTTCAGGAGGGTGAGGCGCCGCCTGAATTATTCTTTCTTCCTTATTGGCCTCTCTTCTTTCGCCCTGGTATCCCGGGCGACTTCTCCCTGCATGCCAGGCATTTTCTAATGGAGGAGGCGCCTCCTTAAATTTCGCTGGGGGATTCGACATCGCTCGTCTTTCTTCCACTTCTTTGACCTTCTTAATGTATATTTCGCAGGTAGTTGCGTTCGCGGGGTGTGGCCCCCCGCAGTTACAGCAGGTTGCGGGTTCGTTTCGGTCCCTTTTGCATTCGGCTGTAGGATGGCCTTCTGCGCATTTAAGGCATTTGTAGTTATGTTGGCAGTTTGTCGTGGCATGCCCCCAGGTCTGGCAACGGTGGCATTGCGACAATTTCCTGTCGTTTTTTTGCAATTCCCATGTTACTATTGTGTGTAGAACCGCTTTGTGGTTGTTTCGTAGCTGGTTTAGCTTCACACTATTGTCTGTTGTTATGACGTATTTTCTGCGAACCGATTTCTCAATTTTGTGGACCTGCTGTACGTTTAACTTTTGAGCTGTCAGGTCTTGGAGGACTTCCTCGGTGGTTGGGTTATTTTCAAGGCCCATTAGAATGAAAGTGTGTTTTTATCTTCTTTTTTGGTAAAGGAGTGAAATTGCATTCCTAATTCTTTTAGGTTCTCTTGCATCTTGTTATGATCTCGTGCGGTGTGGGTTTGCAAAATTGTGTTAAATCTGTTGTATTTCATGTAGAAGTCCTTTTGGGAATATTTTTTCCAGATTTCCACAGTTCGTGGTTGGATAACTATATGCCCTTCTACCACTATGGCCGGCATTCCGTGTGATGTTCTGTCCTTTTGGTTCGGTTTCGCATTTTTCGCTTTCGTGTTTTTGGGAGGGGGTTTTGGTTTATAAGTGTTATCGGTTTCCGATTCCATATCTGTGGTTTCCCCCAACCCTTGGTACACGTTACTTATTGGAACGGCGGCCTCGGCTAGAGGTTGTCCGCTTCTTATCCTAGAGGTTTTCTTGGGTAGGGCGAAATCTTTCAAGCCCTGTTTCGGGAGAGGTGGAAACTGTTCCTTCCTATGTTCTTCAGTACTCCGGTCTGGGTTCTGTTTGTTGCATGATGATTGTAGGAAGTCAAGTTCCTTTTGCCTGGATTCTGTAATTTTCTTCGTCCAGTAATCCATTAGCACTGCGCGGTTTGCATCCTCGACATGGAGCATAGGTACACCCTTCGAAGCCAAGATGGATTGTTGTGAATCGCGCAGTGCGCTCATGTTTTCTTCAACTCTCTCCTGTATTTTTGTTTTCAATTCAAATTTCAGTCATTCCAGCTTTTTTTGTACCATAAGTGCTACGTTCTCGTTTTTTTGCATCATTTGATTGGCTTGCGCTCTTTCAGCTTTTTCCGGGTTTATCTTTCTCCACGTCTCTTTTTTTTTGGTGTCTTCCCTCCGCTTGCCGAGTCCTCGTTCTTGATAACGGACTTTTCCTTGGTAGGTGTGCTTTCTTTCAAGTTAGTGGCCGGCTTTTGGTTTTTTTGGGGTTTTCCCCCGGGCTTTTTCAGCCTCTAGTTCTGCTTTTCTAGCTTCATGTTCAGCTTTTTGCCGCCTTGATTCGGCTATGACGAATTTTTTCTCTTCATCTAGTTCATCAAAGGGGGGTTTGGTCGTTGGAATTGCGGCACCTTTGTTCGCAATTTCAAGAAGGGCGTCCAGTGGAGATTGAGTCAAATCATTAACTTTTCCATACGCTGACTCCCACTTTTCAATTTTTTCCGGGTTTTCCCCGTATATATTGATCTTGTTTCCCGCATTTTTGCTTTTATCTTCCTCTCGTCTTGTTTGTTTATGGTCGTTTCTCCTTGGTTACTTGCAGATTGTTATTTCTGTTTCGTTATCTTGGAAGATTTGGTTTATCATGCTCCTGACCTTCGTCCAATTCAATCTGTCCAGGCCGCACCCTATTCTGGGCATTGCGAGGTCCCTGACTTTATGGATTCTCGTATGCTCTTCCAGTTTCTTCAGGGAGTTCCATAGGTCTTTATACTCCGGCTTATCGGCTGAGTCATTTTTTGTGACTAGGTGATATATAAAATTATTACCTTTGCCTCCTGGCCTTTTCAGCTGCGCCAGACCGCCTGGTTTTTATCTTGTTTTTTGAGAAACTCTACGTTATCGTATTTATCTCTGAAGTGCAACGCTATCCCCTTACTCATTTGGAAGTCTGCTGCCACGCAGTGTCCAAGAGAGTAATTATCAGGTAGCTCAAACAGGTCTAGCTCAATTTCTTTTATTTTGTTCGTTTGATTGCAATCTCTTTGAGTTTTTTCCATTTCTTTATATTCCTCAAATGTTATATTTTCTGGTTTTTCATGTGCCTTATCCCGGTCCGTTTGTGTTTCGCTTCCCCATATCCTGGCTTCTTCTTTATTCAGTAATTCCAGCGAAACCTTTTCTTCGGTAATTGGTCCTGCGCTTGTCATTATAGAATTGCCTTTGGGGGCTACTTCGTACTTGACTAGCCGAGCTCGTCGGCGTTGCTTTCTATTTGTTAGTGGAACTTTAAATATTAGTTCGTCGTCTGACGTTTCTTCAGCTAAGTGTTTTGGGAAGTGTCGAGAAAGCCGAGATTTCTGCGACTGGGTGTCTTTTCCTCCGACTTTCCCCTCTTTCCCATTATGCCCCACATTTAGCGAAGATGTACTTACAGTATGCTCGTACTCCGAGTCGCTGAATTGGGAACTTGTACTGATATTACCGTTTTCTTGTTTTTGCATTTTTAATTCTAAGTCCCGTTCAGAAATTTTATTTCCGGAATTTTCCCCTTCTGAGGTTTTGGTTGGGTTCTTTTCTTTATTCTGGATTGAGAGAGGGGTTAGATCTGTTGATCTTGCTTGGTTTTTTGTGCCTCCAAAATCAGATTTTCCATTTTTCGGATTTTCTGATGTTTGTTTTGCTCCCCCGTTTGCCTTTTTTTGGGCGGATTTTTCGTCCTCGGACCCTCCAATCGGCATTTTTTTGTTTATATGTGCGTGGCTAATCACTTTGCTCAACTCCGAGTAATTTTTTTGTTGGTAAAATTTTCCATTCCGAAAATTTTATTTTCGGAATTTTTACATTCTGATGTTTTGGTTAGGTTCATTTCTGTATTCTTGATTGGATGAGGGGTTAGATCTGTTGATCTAACTTGGTTTTTTGTGCCTCTAAAATCAATTTTTTCATTTTTCTGTTTTTCTGATGTTTGTTTTGCTCTCCCGTTTGCCTCTTTTTGGGCGGATTTTTCGTCCTCGGACCCGCTAATCGGCATTTTGGAGTCATTGTGCACACTTATTGTATTGTCTATCTCGTTTCCAATCGCTAACAAGCTTATTTCGGTTAGCAAAGGGCTATTTTTAACCACTTCGGGCGGAAAACAATAGACTTCCTTGCACACTTCTGCATTTTCTCTGGAATTCAGCTTCGAACTCCAGTGTGTTTCTGGGTTGTTCGCTGATGAACTATATATACTTTCACTATTTATCACTTTTTCCCCTAGGAGTGTCTTTTTCGTTGGTAACAGAGATATTAGGCTCATTTGTACTCACTTTTTTGTGTTTTCCATCACTTTTATTGTCTTTTTCCGACTTTTCAGCTCTACCGTCACTGGATTCCTCCATTATGATGCATTGGGATGGTTCCCTCTGCTATTTACAATCCACAAAGTGTCCTTTCACTGTTCTATCCGCTCCCTTTCACTGTGTTTTGGCCGTGGGATTTTTTCAAATCCTTAAGGGTCAAAATCGCCTACAGGGGCACTTATATTGTTTTTTTACTATTCTAGCGTCTATTTCGCGATTTCGGCACCGTACCGACACTTTTCGGGTACAGTTGGTGCTTGTCTTTCACTTTTTCACGTTTTTAAAAAAAAAAACACTCGTAAACCACTATTATTCCCGATTATTGCGGAGCTCGATGCGACACGTCCTCACTAACCGCCGCCATAGACGAGAACACTTATGGCTATCACTCAGATACTGGTACGCTCGATAGGTTTTTCATTTTACATATGAAATTAATATTTTCCATATTTTTCAGCCTGCTCTGACGTCACTGGGTGTTCCGCAAGGATCTGATCTAAGGTCGAAAATTTGCAGAATCGAGGCCCATATGAAAAAGCATGGGATTTTGAGCCAGTTCTCTCATAGCCTACTTATGACATTTTGTATTCGTTTGATTCTGAACAAAGCTTTTCATGTTCTGCAAAAAAAATTTCACTTGAAAACTAATTGAGACATCTATCACAAACTATGTGATTCTTGAGAGATAAGTGCCATGTGAAGTGGAATGAATAGAAAAATCGAATTTAAACGGTTTTCTTCACATAAAGGATTCAATATAAAATTGAACCAGAGAAAGGTAGATCTCAGGTGAAAAACAACTACTTTCCTGGCAAATACCACGCAGAACGTTGAATGATATTCACCTGAAAATCCATGCATACTTCCATAAAATATCAATGGAATTGAATGCAAATGTTTCTTTCTGATAAGCTCGATTATGTTTAATTTAAGTCGTTCACCTAACAATCCGCATACCGGTTTCAGGCTCTTGGCCCTCATCAGTACGGAGCAGTCAACCAGCCAAAAGTCCAAAGAACTCTGGCTGAAGTGAGACACAACGTAAACAAACCATCATCGATCTTGTAACACCTATAGGTACGCCGGAAAAGATAAACTTTAACTGGCGGTACCTAGTGACAGAAAGAAACACTCCGAAAATCTCCCACCTCGATAGGTTTCTAAATAAAGGATTCCTTCTCAGTAGGAGTGGCAAGCCCGTCTAGCATATAGTGAGAGATAAGTGCCATGTGAAGTGGAATGAATAGAAAAATCGAATTTAAACGGTTTTTTCACATAAAGGATTCAATATAAAATTGAACCAGAGAAAGGTAGATCTCAGGTGAAAACAACTACTTTCCTGGCAAATACCACGCAGAACGTTGAATGATATTCACCTGAAAATCCATGCATACTTCCATAAAATATCAATGGACATTGAATGCAAATGTTTTTTCTGATAAGCTCGATTATGTTTAATTTAAGTCGGTTCACCTAACAATCCGCATACCGGTTTCAGGCTTCTTGGCCCTCATCAGTACGGAGCAGTCAACCAGCCAAAAGTCCAAAGAACTCTGGCTGAAGTGAGACACAACGTAAACAAACCATCATCGATCTTGTAACACCTATAGGTACGCCGGAAAAGATAAACTTTAACTGGCGGTACCTAGTGACAGAAAGAAACACTCCGAAAATCTCCCACCTCGATAGGTTTCTAAATAAAAGATTCCTTCTCAGTAGGAGTGGAAAGCCCGTCTAGCATATAGTAAGAGATAAGTGCCATATGAAGTGGAAAGAAGAGAAAAATCGAATTTAAACGGTTTTCGTCACATAAAGGATTCAATATAAAATTGAACCAGAGAAAGGTGATCTCAGGTGAAAACAACTACTTTCCTGGCAAATACCACGCAGAACGTTGAATGATATTCACCTGAAAATCCATGCATACTTCCATAAAATATCAATGGACATTGAATGCAAATGTTTTTTCTGATGAGCTCGATTATGTTTAATTTAAGTCGTGTTCACCTAACAATCCGCATACCGGTTTCAGGCTTCTTGGCCCTCATCAGTACGGAGCAGTCAACCAGCCAAAAGTCCAAGAACTCTGGCTGAAGTGAGACACAACGTAAACAAACCATCATCGATCTTGTAACACCTATAGGTACGCCGGAAAGATAAACTTTAACTGGCGGTACCTAGTGACAGAAAAAAAACACTCCGAAATCTCCCACCTCGATAGGTTTCCTAAATAAAGATTCCTTCTCAGTAGGAGTGGCAAGCCCGTCTAGCATATAGTGAGAGATAGAGGTGCCATGTGAAGTGGAATGAATAGAAAAATCGAATTTAAACGGTTTTTTCCAAAAGGATTCAATATAAAGTTGAACCAGGAAAGGTAGATCTCAGGTGGAAAACAACTACTTTCCTGGCAAAATACACAGAACGTTGAATGATATTCACCTGAAAATCCATGCATACTTCCATAAAATATCAATGGACATTGAATGCAAATGTTTCTTTCTGATAAGCTCGATTATGTTTTAATTAAGTCGTTTACCTAACAACCGCATACCGGTTTCAGGCTTTGGCCCTCATCAGTACGGAGTCAACCAGCCAAAAGTCCAAAGAACTCTGGCTAAGGAGACACAACAAACAAACCATCATCGATCTTGAACTACCTATAGGTACGCCGGAAAGATAAACTTTAACTGGCGGTACCTAGTGACAGAAAGAAACTCGAAATCTCCCACCTCGATAGGTTTCTAAATAAAGATTCCTTCTCATTAGGATGGCCCGTCTAGCATATAGTGAGAGATAAGTGCCATGTGAAGTGGAAAAGAATAGAAAAATCGAATTTAAACGGTTTCTTCACATAAAGGATTCAATATAAAATTGAACCAGAGAAAGGTAGATCTCAGGTAAAAACAACTACTTTCCTGGCAAATACCACGCAGAACGTTGAATGATATTCACCTGAAAATCCATGCATACTTCCATAAAATATCAATGGACATTGAATGCAAATGTTTCTTTCTGATAAGCTCGATTATGTTTAATTTAAGTCGTGTTCACCAACAATCCGCATACCGGTTTCAGGCTTCTTGGCCCTCATCAGTACGGAGAGTCAACCAGCCAAAAGTCCAAAGAACTCTGGCTGAAGTGAGACACAACGTAAACAAACCATCATCGATCTTGTAATACCTATAGGTACGCCGGAAAAGATAAACTTTAACTGGCGGTACCTAGTGACAGAAAGAAACACTCGAAAATCTCCCACCTCGATAGGTTTCTAAATAAAGATTCCTTCTCAGTAGAATTTGGGAAGGCCCGTCTAGCATATAGTGAGAGATAAGTGCCATGTGAAGTGGAATGAATAGAAAAATCGAATTTAAACGGTTTTCTTCACATAAAGGATTCAATATAAAATTGAACCAGAGAAAGGTAGATCTCAGGTGAAAAAACAACTACTTTCCTGGCAAATACCACGCAGAACGTTGAATGATATTCACCTGAAAATCCATGCATACTTCCATAAAATATCAATGGACATTGAATGCAAATGTTTCTTTCTGATAAGCTCGATTATGTTTAATTTAAGTCGTGTTCACCTAACAATCCGCATACCGGTTTCGACTTCTTGGCCCTCATCAGTACGGAGCAGTCAACCAGCCAAAGTCCAAAGAACTCTGGCTGAAGTGAGACACAACGTAAACAAACCATCATCGATCTTGTAAACCATAGGACGCCGGGTAAACTTTAACTGGCGGTACCTAGTGACAAAAGAATTCGAAAACTCCCACCTCGATAGGTTTCTAAATAAAAGATTCCTTCTCAGAGGAGTGGCAAGCCCGTCTAGCATATAGTGAGATAAGTGCCATGTGAAGGGAATGAATAGAAAAATAATTTAAATTTTTAAAAAGGTTAATAAAAAAACCAAAAAAAGGAATTTGAAAACAATATTTTAAAAAAAGCAAAGTTTATAAAAAATCCCTGCAAACCAAAATATTGGAATTAAGCAAAGTTTTTTTTTTGCCGAAAATTTTTCGTTTAAACAACCCCAAAAACCGGTTTTAGGTTTGGAAACGGGAAAACCCACCAAATAAAAATTGGCCTAAAAAATGAGATCACCTTTCTGGTTCAATTTTATATTAATCCTTTTGGAAAAAAAACCTTTAAACGATTTTCTATTCTTTCCCACTTACATGGCACTTATTCTCATTTTATTAGACGGGTTCCCTCCTACAAAGGGAATCTTTTTTTTAGAAACCTATCGGGGGGGGTTTTCGGAGTTTTTTTCGTCACGGTCCCGGGTTTAAAAGTTTTTTTTTCCGGCGTACCATGGGTTTAAAGATCGATGATGGTTTTTTTTTGGCCCTTTGCCAGGTTCTTTGGATTTTTTGGCTGGTTGACCCCTATGATGGGCCAAAACCCAAACCGGTATGGGATTGTTGGGGAAACCGACTTAAAAAAAATTCAGCTTATAAAAAAAACATTTGCATTCAATGTCCATTGATTTTTTTGGGGGAATATGCATGGATTTTCAGGTGAATATCATTCAACGTTCTGCGTGGTATTTGCCAGGAAAGTAGTTGTTTTTCACCTGAGATCTACCTTTCTCTGGTTCAATTTTATATTGAATCCTTTATGTGAAGAAAACCGTTTAAATTCGATTTTTCTATGTGATTCTTAACATTACATTTTTTAAAGTAATTTTCTAGTGCTCCAACGGAACCTCTCTTTCTTGTATGATGAGATCTATATATACTTGTAATTAGTAATTTGTAGTTTTCCGATATAACTTCTATCGTTTGAGCTCCAAAATCCGCCAATGGTTGCTCATTTCAACGACAGATTTTGAATGTATTTCTGATATAAACAACGACTCCCTCACTTCTCCTGTCGCCTTTCCTTTTGCTGTAGAACCATCTTTAACCATCTTTCTTAAATATACGTTTATTACCCCAAGTTTCGGTGAAAACCATAACATCAAATACGTTTCCAAAATTATTTGAAATCTGTTCAATCCGTTTCCCATTTTTATCCAAACTACCAATATTCTGATGTATTATATGAAATTGCAGGACGTCGTTTAAATGTGGAAGCTGCGTAGGGAAATC
This sequence comes from Gonioctena quinquepunctata, assembly GCA_018342105.1. Taxonomy (NCBI): domain Eukaryota; kingdom Metazoa; phylum Arthropoda; class Insecta; order Coleoptera; family Chrysomelidae; genus Gonioctena; species Gonioctena quinquepunctata. Next base: position 12,671 of record JAFIRS010004721.1, read on the forward strand.
CAAATGTTGAAGCTGCGTAAATGAATTCTCGAGTTCCTGTGGAATCCTGGTTAAAGTATCGATGCCAAATTCCATTGCTTCTTACTATACTATATACCTTACTATAAAAATCCATGATCAGAAATTATTTATTATATCATCGATGAAGGCACTCGCCGGCGGCACCTGAAGTGAGGGCGCATAAATAGAAATCTTCGTTCTAAAATTATATATTTTGTGAACATAATACTTGTGATCAAATAAATGAAAAAAAAAACATGATTCCCCAGGGGGATCGAACCCCGTACCTCGGATCACAACGCCAACAACAAATAACAAATAACAAATTTTTTGGTCAGATGCAATACAATGTCAACTCAATCCTAATATATACAACTTATTTTATATGTACAAATTATATAGTTTCTTCCTTGTGGGGAGTTTGGGAAGGAATGAGTAATTTGTTGCCGAATACAGTGTGGAATTACCAAATGACCTCTTTCGCGCACTAATAGGGGCATAAAGGGCAATGTAGCAATTATGGTATATCCAGGACTTTCGTTTTGCGAAATCAGTTGAGGCCCGCCTCCTCATGCTTATGCGGGCATTTCGCTTGTTTAATTAAGGAAATTAAACTATTAAAATTATTCAATGTTTTGGCTTATCTATTTTCAATACTGGAAAAGGTATATTAAAAAACAGTTTTAGAAAATTCTCAGTTAGGGTTTTGCCCTTATAGATTGTTTTTGGTGAAATAAAACAAAAAAATTTCTTTATTCTGGTGACTCGATTCGAACCCAGGATCGCAGATCGCCAGGCCGAACTTAAATCATGAGGCTATTTCAGTTCATATTAAACAGGTGGTAAATTGGTTTCATAATCGTTCATGGAATAATTTAAGGCTTTGGTATAAGACGCCGTGCTTTCTTCGTTCATCATTATTGCTCCAATATTGTGATATTAGCATGAGGCGTACTTGCGCGATATGATTTCTATAAAAAATTCCGCAATTTCATTGATGTATTGTGGTATTGTTTCAATATTTGCGAGCTCGTGCAGATCATCAACCGAATTTATCTGTCACTGTTGGTTACTATACGGAGTACTTTGCGCTGCATCCTCTCCAGTCTCAGAATTTGAAACTTGGAGATGCTGGGACACCGGACAAGCGTAAGTCATTGCAGGCCTTATGATTTGTTCATACAATAGTATCTTGTTTCCTATGGAGAGTTCAGAATTTCGTGCGATTAGGGGGTATATTCGCTTGATTGCAGCTGACCCCCTCTGTAACGCCAGCGTGATGTGCTTGTGAAATGACAAACGCTTGTCTAGCTCTACTCCCAGTTATTTCACAGAGCTACTCACGTCAACCTGGTCGTTTGTTACCTTCAACTTCTCGAGAATCTTCACATTGGTGCGTTTCCTCGGGAAGTTGATAACCTCAGTCTTTTGTGGATTCAGTTTGATCTTGTTATTCTCCATATAGGGAATGACCATTCGATCCAGATGAATCTGGAGCTGTTTCGCAGCCACTGCGCTCGCAAACGAATGGGAATATAGAGCGGTATCATCCGCGTATATGGCCGCATTCGTGCGGGCGAAGGTCGGGAAATCATTCGTATATAGAGAATACAAGATCGGAGACAGAGAGGAACCCTGCGGAACACCTGCTCCAACTAAATACTCCGCCGAACTCGCATAATTAACTCTGACAGTGAATTTCCGATAAGTAAGATATGAATCGAGTGTTTTACCTACATAAAGGGGCATACGTGCGATCGCCATTTTGGCGATAAACCCCTCTATCCAGACCGTATCGAACGCTTTTTGGGTGTCCAACAGGACCATAACCGTGCTTTGGTGCTCGTGAAAGGCTTCTTTCACCCGTGAGTAACTCGGGCCACCTGGGAGGCCGTAGAATGGCCTGCTCAGGCGGGATAAGTTCAACCTCCAGCAATGCCTACAACGCGCTTTAACAGAATTCTGTCCACCACCTTGGCGATTACGCTCAGCACGGAGATCGGCCTGTAACTATCTAATTTTGCCAGCTTCATGTATTGGGATGACTTCCGCCGCTTTTAAACAATTTGGATAATGCTGCCCTGAGAATCGCATTAATTATATATAATAATTGTACCAGCAATTTCCTTGGCAGATTCTTGAGCAGAATGGGGTCCAACTTGTCGATCTTCGACGCTTTATGTTCGGGAAGTTTCTTAATCGTATCAACAACTTCTTCAAGGTTAGCCATGACCTTGAGGAATGCATTATTTCTCAGCGGGATTTTCTCAGTAGTTATATCCCTAGCATTTTGAATATTTTCAATGAGTTTTTGGGTTTCGTTATCTATATCGTCCTTTTCTATATTGGCCTTTATCTCTGTTTTTTCGTTCAAAAATCTACGAAATTCCTGCCAATTCGTATTAATATAGTCATAATGTGGCCTTTCAATATTCTGTTTTGTTTTATTTTTAAAACTAAACATGACCGGAAGGTGGGTAGTCTGACGTGAGCTCGTCTAGAACGACGAGTTCGCTTAAATTAGCTACATTTTTATGAACTACTAAGTCAATTACCGTCTGTGACATATTTTTGTCGTTTCTCGTGGGAAGTCCAAGCTATTCTGAGGATGAAATTTTTCGAATGGAGTTTTGATCTACTGGACGGCTTTTGATTGGCTCCAGGAGTCAAAAAAGGCGTCGCCCAATTTTCAACAAAACTCGGTGCGTGAAAGCATTCTGGTATGTTTCTATTTGTAAAAGTTGAAAAATTCGAATTAGAAAAATTCGAAGAATTTCGAACTCCGCGACTAGCTCTTCCGTGGTTCATTTTTGTACATCCAGAAGCCCCTCTAAATAATTTATTATTGTTCGGAATAACTAGCCATTGGCTACGTGTTGCAGCACCCAGTCAATTATATTCTAGAGATAGCTAACACCCTCACCTGACTAGGAAAATCGACAACCAAGCACCCTGTTCTGAAGATAATCAAAACTGAAGTTTTAAGGAGGAGAATAATAACTATAAAAGTTTTTCTTCGAAATTTTATTAGAGTTTTATTTGTTTGTGAAAATTCCCTAATTTTTGAATCTTGTTAGAGAGTTTTTTTAAAGTATTATTATTTCTCTGTTAGTAAGAGATAAAGAAAAATACAAGAAGAGAGGTAAAGTGTTTCTGTGAAGCCTATCACCGACCTACCTATTATTTTATATTTTTCTTCATTGTTGTAATGTCCTTGGTTGGGGGTGGATTTTCCGGAACAAAAATATGTCCTGGCTGTATTCTTGGTCCGGGGGTGGTCCTGGGGAGGGGTTGGAGGAGTCTGTCTCTAACAACATCGATTCCGGGGCTGGGGGGGAGGGGTTCGGCCTGTCTCTCTGATGAATGTTGTTCGTTTTATCTCAATGCGAGAGGCGTTCCGTCCAGGTGGATGGCGTATTCATCAGGGAGGTCGTCCGATGTGGATAGAAGTCTGGCTGGAAGGAACGGGAGTTTTTTCTTCGGCTTTTGACGAAGTCCACGTCGAGTCGGGCTCAGGGGACAGCAGCGTTGCCTTAGCCGCCTCGTTGCCGCCTCTGATGACTCGGTCGACGTAGCCCTGTCTCAGTTTCTGAAAACGGATTAAGATGGGTTCAAAATCGATATTATCATAAACTTCATTTGAGGGGGATAGTCTGGGAAGGTATTGGCAGGTGCGGAGAATTCTTCTTTCAGTTGTTTTTATTGCATATTCTTGTTTTGGGTTTATAACCGCGTATATGTTTGCTTTATAATCTAAAATTGGTCTTATGAATGTTTTGTATGTATGCAGTAGGGTTTCGGGGTGGCATCTTCCGAAATGTCCCCCCAAACTTCTTAGGATTGGAGCTCTTTGTCTTACTTTTGTTAGTGTTTTGTCGAGGTCAGTTTGCCAGTTGAGAGTACGCGTGAACGTGACTCCCAAATAGCAAACTTCGTCTTGCAATTCGAGCCTCTCTCCTAAGAGTGTGAGATTGATTTCGTCCGATTTTTGGGATGGTTTTTGGGAGTTGTTTGGATGAATAATATGGTTTGGGTTTTGTTGGGATTTAGTTGGACCCTCCACACGCTACACCAATTCGTGAATTCGTCCAACATGTTTTGGGCCCTTCTGTTCAGGATTTGGGTATTTTGGGCTGATGCATACAAAACAGTATCGTCTGCATATTGAATTATTTCGTGTGTTTTGGGTATATCATGGACGTACAATGAAAAAAGAATTGGGGATAGTATTGAGCTTTGGGGGACACCTGCCTGGGGGGTAATGGGGGAGTCTGACAGCTCTGTCCCGATCTTCACTCGAGTTCTTCGATTTCCTATGTATGATACTTATAATCTTATAAAATGTTCAAGTAAATTTATTTCAATTAATTTTTTGATAAGTCCGGCGTGCTAGACTTTATCAAAGGCTTTTTGTATGTCGAGGAAGATCGCGACAGTGCAGTGTCCTGAATTGAGGTTTTCCTCTACATCCGTCGTGAGTCCGATCAATGCATTTCGTGTAGAATGTTCGGGTCTGAAGACGTGCTGGAAGGGGGCGGGGGAGAATGTTATTGATTTCGAAATGTTCCATGATTCTTAGTTTCAAAATTAGTTCGAATACCTTTCCAGGCACGTTTATTAGGCTAATTGGCCCGTACGAATCTAATTTTGTTGGATCTTTGCCAGGTTCGGGTATCATGAGTGTATTCGCACACTTCCACGATCTCGGAAAGTATGCGAATTTCAGACATGCGTTCATTAGGTGGGCTCATATTGGGTAAATTGTGTTTGGTAGTCTTTTCATGGTTTGTCTATTTATTGAGTCTGGCCCTGGAGCGGTGTTTTTGCCTCTGTGAATGGCGACTTCAATATCAAATTCTGAAATCGGCGTTCTCAGAGGGCAATTGGGATTTGTAGGTATTTGGCCGGGATGTGCCCTAGCAAAGTTCCAAATTTCTCGTTGTGTTTGTTCAAAAAATTGTTCGTTGAATGATTCGTGGGTCGGTATTATGTATGTTTCCGAAAGTTGATTTTTGAATGCATTTGCTTTATCTACATTTTCAGTTATTATGTCGTCGTTTATTTTTAAATGGGAGTATGTTTTTTTGTATTTACCTGATTTTTTTTTAATGTGTGCCAAAATTCGCTCCCATTTCTGTAGTCTGAACTCAGAGTGCTTTCAATCCATTTTATTTCTCTGTGTTGTTCAATTAGCAATCTTATTTGTGCATTTTGTCGATTCCACTCTGTTTTTAGCGCTGGGTCTCGTGAGTTGATGTATTGTCCATATAGATTTTTTTGAATTTTATTTTTTCTATTATATTTTTTGGAAGTGTTTTTTGGTTTATGTTTATTGTCGATAGGGGGGGTGGAGGCTTCAGAGGCTTCGGAAATAATATTTTCAATTGCCGTTACAGTGCTATTAATATTTTCTATGGAATTTAAGGGTGGAAATTGCGTTTCGTTTATTTTTTCGTTAATTTGGGCCTGAAATAATTGAATGTCTGTTCGTTTATAGTCTCTAAAAGTTTTTGTTTCTGGGCAGGCTGGAATGGGTTTTCTCAGTTTTGTTCGCAGAAGAAGCGGCATGTGATCCGACGTCACAGTGTCTCCTATGAAACACACATCATCCATCATACCCGTGCATCTTTCGGTGCACAGTATATGGTCGATGATGGATATTTCAACGTGACTGAGGAATGTCGGCATGTCATTTCTTGTGCGAAAAATTGGGAGATCTAACAGCAAATTTGACAGAATTATTCCGTTTCTATTCTCCGTTATATCTCCGAATTGTCTGTGACGGGCGTTAAAATCTCCCATCAGAACGGCCTTGTTTAATGTGGAAAAATACTCGATAAATTATCTTGTTATTTCGTTTTGTGGACGGTTGTAATATGAAATTATTGTGATGTACTCCCCGTTTTCCAGAATATCAACCGCCAGGCAGTCGACATTCTCAAAAACTCGTGGAAGTTCATGTTTTTTGTATACAATGCCGTTTCTGATGAGGATGCAAAAGCCGTTTGAAAACTGAGTTTTTTCTTTATTCATAGCACTGTAACCCGAAAAATTTGGAATATGTTTTAATTTCGTGTCGACAATGCCTAAAGTTTGAATATTATGTGAAATTAATAGGTTTTCGACGGCGAGCCGTTTATTTTTCAAGCTATTTACGTTTATTGTGCCTATCACAAAATCATTGATCGGACCAGGGACCTCAATCTCTCTCGCGTCGTTCATTTAAGACGCGCGAGATTCGATTGGGCTGAAATGTAGAGTAAATCCTGTTGGGGATGGGATGTGGATACACTTCCATCCGTACAATGTTTTGGTTACGAATTCGTTTTGCTTATAATTTGTTCCTGTTTTGAGGCATGAGATTCATGAACATGAGTAATTGGTGCTCAATCATTAGCCTGTTTTCATGGGGGAGGTTTTTGAGGGGGGCGACTTTTGGGGGGGGGGTGATTGGTGCCGTTTCGGCGGGGGTTTTCATTCTTTCTGGGCATTTAGGTGAGTATGAGGGGTGGGTACCAATTAATGCATTTTGGTTCGTTAGGTTTCTCGCACTCAGTGCTTTTGTGGTCCCCACCACAGAAAGGACAGACAATTTTTCTTTCAGGGAACTCGTCCCACAGATGGCCATTCTTACAACATTTGTTGCAATACTTTATCTTTGGTAGTGTTATTTGAGAAGTAAGTGATGGTTCGCATCTGTGGATTCTTCCGTAAAGGAAGATACCATTCGAGATTTTTTTAATATAAGATTCAGCATTGTTTGTTATAACCCTGACCATCAGAGTGGGTTGTTGTCTGGCTCGGGATATTATTCTCCGTACCATTTGAAAGTCAACTTCGTTCTCAGTCAAGTGCTCCTTCAGCTCGTCATCGGTATATGCTTTTGGCACACCCTTTATGATATAGGACAAGCTGGGGCCACTTGAACGGGAACTCGATTGCTCTCTTGGGTATTTTTTGAGTGAGTGGAAGTCTGAGACTTCTATGTTGGGATGGCCTGCAACGTGGCGAATCCGCTTCCTTAGCTCGGCGAGACTGATTGGGTCTCTCATTTCGAATTTGGCCGATTTATTCCAACTTACCAATACTCGAAAAGGATTGTTTCCCATCATTTCTCTCCGTGAAAAAAAGCGGAAAGCGTCCCGTTGTTCTGCAATTTCTTTGGGGAGGTTTTTTATGATGAAAACATCAGATTTATCTGATATTTCATTTATATTGTTGTCGGAAGGGGGAGATTCGAGGGAGGCCGTTTGAAATTTAGCGTTTGATACAACTGAACTGGCCATTGAACTTGCCCTAGATCGGGTGTGCGGTCCTACATAAGTATTTTCTGAGTCCTTGGTGGATTTGAGGTTATGTTTTTTTGTTTTTGCGATGTCTAGTTTTTGCTCGTGGTGAAAACTACGCATGCGAAAACTACATAAAAAAGGTACAACCTTGTGTTGATCTGCAACGATGACCAATCCAAACAGCGTCTTTCAGAGGTTTAATCGAAAAATTGGCGAACCAGCGGTCATACGAAGCGACACGAATCTGACACAGGTCTGGAACGGAATGTGTGTGTATCGATTTCTAAAAGTGGTGGGTTTAAATCTCCTCGCTGTGCGCGCTCGGAGGCTCCGCCCTCCTTGATTCACACACGTGATTGGTTGATCGTCCACACGACTACCTGAGTCTGAATTATTTCGAGCTCAGAGTTGAACTGGAGAATGAAATATTTTACTAAAATTTCGATTGAAGTTTTATACATAAATAATTGTTTTTGCCCCAATTATTGACATGCGTTCGGACCAGAGTTCCAGTGTGAAAGCCGATTTTAAGTTATCAGTACGACTTTGACTCACCTGGATATATCCACTCTGATCACTCCACACGCGCACTTTTCCTATGCACTTTTGGTCTCTAGGGTAAGAATGCACTATGCACTATCCGAATGAACTGATATTTTTCGAATTGCTCTACCACAAGAACCGACTTTGAAAAGTAATGTTCCTTTTTGGGTATTGGATGTTTGTCCAATGTACACAAAAATTTTCGCACAGGAGCAGAAAGAGGTTATGTTTATGTGCGACTGACCCACCCAACTTGCTCTTGCGCACAACGCCATCGCCTAACACTTATGGCTATCACTCAGATACTGGTACGCTCGATAGGTTTTTTATTCTACATATGAAATTAATATTTTCAATATTTTCCAGCCTGCTCTGACGTCACTGGGTGTTCCGCAAGGATCTGATCTGAGGTCGAAAATTTGCAGAATCGAGGCCCAGGAAGAACAAAGAAAGTCATGGAGGAAGTTCTGTGAGGACATAGAACAAACCTCAGAAAGAGCAAGACTCCACCACATCCTTTCCAAAGACCCCATCAATCCATTGGGGACTCTCAAAATACCCAACGGAAATCACACCAACACTGGGAAGGAAACTATAGAACTCTTGCTCCATACACACATCCCAGGATCCACTGTCACCACAAACCAAAACCCCAGATAGAAATCCCTGCAAACCTTCATTTGAGGGCAAAAAGGGCAGACTGGGAAGTGGCTAAACGAACGGTAACTCATTCAAAAGTAGTGTGGGCAATAAACTCCTTCAAGCCTTACAAGTCTCCGGGCCCAGATGGAGTATTTCCCATACTACTTCAGAGCGGAGTTGAATATCTAGCACCAGAACTGTGCAGACTGTACAGGCTGAGCCTAGCATTGGGATGGCTACCTCAAACCTGGAAAACTGTAAACGTGGTCTTTATTCCAAAATCTGGACCGGACTCATACGACCAGGCAAAGGCATACAGACCAATAAGCCTATCGTCATTTCTTCTGGAAGGCTGAGAAAAACTGATAGATAGAGACATAAGGGAAACCGCTCTTGTAGAACGGCCCTTACATCAAAACCAACAAGCCTATCTAACAGGAAAATCATGCGAGACAGCACTTCATCAGCTCGTTTCAAGGCTTGAAGAGTCTCTAGCAAACAAATAAATTGCACTATGCACTTTTCTAGACATCGAAGGGGCCTTCGACAACACCTCCTCTGCGGCCACTCAAAGAGGCATTGACGAAACCACCTGCAGGTGGATACACTCAATGCTTCACAATAGACTGGTCCAAGTCAACATGTTCGAGGAATCAGAGCAGGTTGAAATTTCCAGAGGTACCTCACCTCCCCCCTTCTGTGGGACATGGTTGTAGATTAACTGCTCATTTCTCTGAATAACCAAGGGTATTACTCTCAAAGGTATGCAGATGACTTGGTCATCCTCATTAAAGGAAAGAATACTCGAACAACCTCAGAGCTAATGCAAAATGCACTGAGGACAGTAGAGGAATGGTGTAACAGAGAGAGCCTAAGGGCAAATCCGAACAAAACAACACTAATTCCCTCCACCCGGACAAGAAATATGGGAGATCTCATACCTTCCAGACTATTCGGTGGAACATTACAAGTAGTAGAGCAGGTGAAATATCTAGGGCTGATTCCAAGAAACTAACCTGGAAACCGCATCTTCAACATGTAACCAATAAAAGCTAGATAACCTTCATGATGTGCAGGAGAGCTTTTGGAAAAACCTGGGGGCTCAAACCGAAAGCCATGCACTGGCTTTACACAGTGGTAATAAGACCAAGAACTTATGGCTCACTCTTATGGTGGCCAAAAACAAACCAAAGACAGGCAAAAACAAACCAAAGACAGGCAAAACCAGAGGAAAATCAGAGGCTTGCCTGTCTCTGTATCACGGGTGCAATGAATAGCACTCCAACAGCTGCAATGGAAATCATCGTAAACCTCGAACCCCTTGTCTCACATGTCATTGGAGAGGCCAGGATGAGTGCATACAGACTGAAACGAACAAAAAAATGGAGAATTCGAACAACTGGACATACCAGAATCACTCATGTAATCAACATCGAAGAACTCGAAATGATTTCAGACTACATGCAACCCCTATACTCATTCGAAAAACCATTCGAAACCCGAATTGACGGATCTGGATGGGCCCCGAGTATAGAATCACAATCAACTGTGGACATAGTCTGCTATACAGACGGTTCAAAGACAGTTGAAGGAACGGAAGCAGGAATACATGGGGTAAGGCCAAGAAGGGATTACATAATACCACTTGGCAAATGCTCCACGATATTCCAAGCTGAAACACATGCTATTATGGTATGCATTCAGAAGAATCTAGAAAGTGGTTATAGGAAAAAACACATCTACATTCTATCTGACTGTCAAAGTGCTATCAAAGCACTCAACTCTATACAGATAAAGTCTAAACTGGTCTGGGACTGCCTCCAGAACCTCATCGAGCTGGCAAAACACAACAAGGTCACCTTGATATGGGTGCCAGGTCATGGAGGCATTGAAGGCAACGTAAAAGCGGACCAGCTAGCTAGACAAGCATCTGAAACGCTATTCACAGGGCCAGAACCTGTACACGGGATTAGCAAAAACCGATGCAGGACCCTGATCGACGAGTGGATGAAAAGATGACACCAACAATATTGTGATCAAACTATCGGGCAAATATACAGCAAAGTCATGGTGGGGCATCCAAACCGGACCCTGACGGCTGACCTTCTGAACCTGAACAGAATGAAGGCACGTATAATAAAAGGTCTGTTGACTGGACACTGCGGCCTAAGAAAACACCTAAACACAATGGGAGTACGCAGGAAAACCGTGGAGTGTAGGCTATGTTATGGAGAGGAGGAAACAACCTCCTATATTATTTTCGTCTGTGACGCCCTAAGTAGTAGGCGATACAGAACCTTTGGAGAGATCAGCCCGAAAACAGGCATAAATCCGAAGAACCTTATCAACAGGCTACTAAACCTAATCAAAGGCACAAACCTATTTGAATGAAGAACCACTGATGACAGAATGATACAATAGACCCCAGCTGTCTCTGGCTCGTCAGCTTTCAACCAACCAACCAACCCACCAACCGAGGCCCATATGAAAAAGCATGGGATTTTGAGCCAGTTCTCTCATAGCCTATTTACTGAAAGCCTTGACATACTCTGCCAATCCTGGCCACCAGTAATGCTGCCGAATAGCTCTCATGGTCTCAGCTTGACCGGGGTGTTCGGCCGTTGGATGATCATGGTAATACGCCGTGATATCTTGCCGTAGCTCTTTCGCCAAAAATGAAGTACAACGATCACCTTTGCGGTAGTACAAGATTCCATTATCTACCATCTACCACAAAGTTCCTAAGCAATTATCGATCTGCAAAGCTCTGAGGCCCTACCTCTTGACAGGTACGCAACCTCACGATTCTACCAAGTGACTCGGGATCGCCCAATTGATGACGAATGGCAACTTCGTAGGGTATCTCAACCACATTGACAGCGTTTTTACGTTCCAGCTTAACCTTCATTGGTGGCACCTCCTTTACGATCCATATCGTCATCGAGGTTCTCACCGTGCCTACCGTCGGGGTTTTGTGATAAGAAATCAGCTAACTGATTTCCTTTACCCGCGACGTGCTCCACAGTAAAGGAGTACTCATGCAGAAGTAGTGCACACCGTGTCAGGGGTGGGATTCCGTCTACCGCAGAATTCCATAAACGACAGTTATGTCTGCGTCACATCCATCAATTCAATCGTAATTCCATCTCACTCATCCGATAGAAGGTGGAATTCTACGGTACACGGAATCCCACCCCAGTTTCGCCTTCGCGTCTTTGAACTTGTCCAGCCAAGTCAAAGCCTTACTGTCCATTCTCAACAAAAATTTCCTATCTTCTAGGTAATGACGATAGCATTTGATAGACCACACGATCGCTAGACATTTGGTCTTATCCACATGATAATTGAGCTCTGGGACTTTCAGCTTTGCACTCGCATGGGAAATGATCCGTATGTCGCCGTTATTACCAACTTGATGAAGAACGGCCGCCATTCCTATTCCTGAAGCGTCCGTTTGCAACACAAACGGCAGAGTCATGTCTGGTATATCATCATATCATTGGTCTAGACGCCGCTTCTTTAATCCTGGTGAACGCTTCTTCCGCTTCCGCTTCTAATTCGGCGATATTTTTTAACGAAATCATATTCGCTAATATAGGCCTTTTTATAACTAGGTCTCTCAGCTCATCCATGGCTAAGAGAAGTTCTTCCAGAGAGCCTCTTCCAGGTTGTGGTAACGCCTCTCTTGTCCTTGTCGGCCTTTGGGGCTGTGGATGTCTTCTATATTCGTGATTTCCGGTTTTCTCCTTGGATGGAAATCTCGGACATCCTCGACAATTGGATTCATGCTGTCCATCGCAATTAGCGCATTTTGATGGCTCTGGAACATCCTCTTTTGGATGTTGTCTGGATTCATGAGGTCCTGCGCAGTGACGACAAACTGCTTCAACGTGACAGTTTGTCACACTGTGTCCAAACTTCTGACAATTGTAGCATTGATTTATTCGATTCTTCCTTCTTTCTCGTTCAAAATTGACTTCCATATCCATTATGGTCTTAACATCTCTGATCTTATCTTTAGAGCTAGGTACAAATCTGGCTTCAATCCGTGGGTTGAAGCCTTTATCTCGAAGTTCTCCCGCTATGTCATCAGGTTGCAATTCCTCTTATGCGCCCTTAAAAATTGCCCTGATCTCTTTGGCTTCCTTTCTGTTGTAAGCGTGGTATTGGATTTTATGCTGGTTTAATATCTCAATACATTTTTCATATGTTCTCATCTCAGAAATCTGCATTTTGATTCCATCTCGGGTGTTGTAATTCCATCTGATTTTATGTCTAGGTTCCGGAGTAACTGGTTGATGGCAGGCCAGTTTTTCTTTTCCCTTATGATAACTAGGGGAGGGCGAGCTCCTTTGTTGATTTTTTAATCTTGCATTGTTACATCATTTGGAACATTGACATCGTTCTCTGAATTGTCCTCGGAGTTTGCTAGAATAGCGAAACTATTCATGAAATCCAATTCTTCTTGGGAAAGATATTTACTAGTGAGTTTAAAACCACTGTCGAAGTTCCTCTCGCTTGGTATTCGAAACATAACTCACACCGCATGATATTCAGATATTATCATGCTAGTACACCCGAGCTTCTAGGTCAAAATGAAAAATCCATCAAATAGCACAACTACAACTCGATCAAAGATATTTTTCATACGTCCTTATCAAAGAATCAAAGTCTGTTAAGGCTGAATACAAAAATGTATTTTTATCTCTTTAAAATCTCAAGAAATTTTGTCATTCAAGAAAATTAATTCGTTAGGTGTTTCTAGTAAGGAAATTGCAAATAAACATCTCGAATTTGAATCGATAAGAATAATGCTAAGGTATATTTTCAAAAATACCAATACCAATATCAAAATCAAAATTTATCACAATAATATTCAAACAGAGCTATTGCAAACTGAAATCAATCAGATATTGGAAGAATATCATGTAAATCCATTAGGAGGCCACGAAGGTGTCAACCGCTCATACACAAACGAATAAAACAATATTACAAATGCCATAATATGTTCAGGGATATAAAAAATTCATTCGTTTTTGCGAAACATGTTAGAAAAATAAGAGTTCGAAAAAAACTAGACTACCGATGACCATAACCACAACATCTAGTAGACCGTTTGAGAAAATATTCCTAGATATTGTCGGACCATTGAATCAAACAGATCATTTCAATAAATTTCTACTAACCTTCCAAGATGATCTAACAAAATTTTCCATTGCCATTTTCATTCCAGATCAAACTGCCAATATAGTAGCCTACAATTTCACTACAAAAATAATATGTCAATTCGGAGCGCCAAATCTCCTAGTCACGGATCAAGGTATTAATTTCCTCAGTCAGATCTTTAAAGAAACATGTAGAGTTTCGAAAATGAAACAAATTCAATGTACCAGTTACCACACACAAGGTAATGGTAGCTAGTAGAATATTTACGAAGTTACATAAATAAGGACATGAGCAATTGGGATGATTTCATGCCTTTCGCAACTTTTGTCTCCAATACTAACTACTCCCCACTCATCCACAGGTTATACACCATTCGAATATGGCCATAAGGCAAACTTACCCACTTCTTTAACCAAATCTCCCGAATTATTATACAGTTATGACGACTATTACAATGAATGGAAGTCACGAATGAATGAAAGTCACTCACATGGAAGTCACTCACATGAAATCGTGAGGGAAACCATATTAAAACATAAAGACATTGCCAAAACGTATTACGACAAAAACTCAAATCCCTTAAGGATATCTAAAGGAGACAAAGTACTCTTGAAAAATGAACATACAACTCCTGGAAAATCAAAGGAACTGAAGTCACAATTTATGGGACCCTATGAGGTCATCTAGAATACAAAATACAGATACAAACTGCACTATCATGATCAAACAAAAGCCTACCAAAGTTTTTTTCAATCGTTGAAAATTATTCAATGAACGAGAATAGCATAATATTTCATATTCTCATCTAGAAATGAAATAATAATAATAGGATTCTCTTTGTTACAGAGACCCAGCCGTTCGAAATGTATACATTCCAGATTTTTGTTTCCTACCTCCTAATCCTGGGAATATCATCAAATAACGTCCAGGGAATCAGTACGTATTACTACAATGATATTCGAATTCAACCCAGTCCTGATCTTTATTATGAGAAAATCGGGAAACTAAGCCTTTTCAACGACGAATGGAAACTATCATCATATCTTGAACTGAATGGTTACCATAACGAGTTCAAATCCATTTTATATTATAATAAGGAAGTTCAAAGAATTGTTCACTAGCTAAACATATATTGAGTCCACAGAATGCAATACGTTTGTAAAAATCTTGGATTATTCTATCCACAGAATGGTGAATCAAGCTAACTTAATCATGGAAATGTTAGGTGTCGATAGTGAAGTGAGGAAGATTTGAAAACGAGGTTTATTCAGTTTTGTTCGATCTGGATCTAAAACACTTGTCGGCATGTTAGATGCTGAAGATGCCAAATATTATGACAGCCAAATAGAAAAAATTAAAATGAATGAAAATCATATCAATACACTTTTGAAAGTGCAAATGTCTACCGTTAAAAGGCACTATCTGTGCAACGAACAAGACTACATTTCAAATTGAACATAATATAAGAATGTTAGGAAATGAGCTTGATGAATTATTTCAAGATGTTATCATTAATTTTAGTCATAATCAAAGTAGAATAGATTATGAATTTCAAGTTTCATTGAAAATAGATGAATTAGTTAGTATCCTAGATTTAATGCAAACAAATTTCAAAGAACAACGAGAAAATTCATTAGATATATGTATGCAATTAGAGGATCACTTCATCCTTCAGTGATTAGCCCAATAAGGTCAATCCATGAATTATCAAATCGAGGCCGGTCCTTACTAGCAGGGCTGCGCCTCCGCGGCTGCGGTGTCCTGGTCTGTCTGTTCGGTAGCAGTTGAATCCTGGAAGGTAAAAGTTCTTCTGGGGTTTCAAGCCTGTTTCTTGAATGGCGTTCTTGATAGCAGTTCTTGTAGTTCTTCCTTGCGGGCGAGTGCGCTGTTAATGTTCCAGGAGCAGATTGTGAGTTTCTCTGGAGGTTGTGCTGCCATTAACTGGTTTCCAGGGGCCTGGCTTTGTTTGAAGAGCTCAAGAAGTTGCTTCTTGAACGCTTGTGGTAGGGCCAACAGTTCTTGGTTCACTGTTGAGGTTGCAGTAGTCGTTACCCTGGTTGGCCCCCATTTTGGTGGCGCCTGTGATGCTTGAGGTTGAGGCCCAGCGTTTCTGGGTCCTTTCCTCCTTTGTCGTGGTTGTTGTGGGATGGCTCTTGCCGCTGGTTTTGGCTTAGAAAATTTGGGGCATCCTCTGAAGCTGGCCGTATGTGGGCCCCCACAGTTGGCGCAGGTGGCTAGCTGCTCCTTGGTCTTGGTGCAGGTACGGGACTCGTGTTCTGCTCCGCACTCCACGCATCGGGGGGTGGAATGGCATTACCTTTGTGCGTGTCCGAACCACTGGCATTTGTGGCACTGGGAGACAAATCCGCCGGTCCTTTGCCGTTGGGGTTCCACTCTTACTTTGAGCATGACACAAGTGTCGAACGTAAAGATGTGGCTTTCTGATTTTGGCACTTTCACTAGGAAAAGTGGTAGTGCCTTTTTTGTGCGTCTCGACGTCTGGCATTCCAGAACTGTGAACCCTGAATCCCGGATGTTTTCCTCCACGTCTTCTGGCTTGGTGTTTCAAGGATCACGGCGTGGAGTGGTATATCTGTTTTTAAGGAATACGTGAAAAAACTGTATCCGTTCGTTTCTAAGAAGGTCGTGGTTGACCTCCAGCTTGTCGCGTTTTCTGTTTGGATGCTTATTCCATCTGACATCAGTCTGGCCTCCAGGAAGTTGATTTTCCTTTTGGCCATTTCTGCGGAGACGGTCTGCCACTTGGATGTCGAGCCGTTCAGTTTTCTTTCTTTTATTAGATGGTCGGCCGAATGACGCGTGATTGGCCAAAATCGGCCGCGGTGGCGTTTTCGGCGTTTTGGGAATATCAATATTTCGTATAGTGATCATCGAATATCTGCATGTTTGAAATATATTTCCCAAAGAAAAATTTTGCGTATTTTTTTCAAGTGAAAAATTATTTTGTTTCAGTATTTCTGAAAGTGAAAATGCGCCCGAAAGAGACACTCTCCCTTTTAGAAATTTACCAGTCTTTCCATTTGTAGGTAATGAAAACTTCTACAAGGGTCAAGCGTCCCAATAAGGACTTATTTTTGTTTGTTTGGCCGTAGCCTTTATTTTCCACCACAATTATATTCATCATTTGGTTTTTGAGGCACTTGCAAGCCTCGAAATCCACTGGATTTACATAGGTGGTTGCCCTAGCCTAACTGTATATAATGTTACTTTAAAACTAAGATTTATCGAAATCGAAATCCTATTTTTATTCCTTACTGAGAGTTTGAAATAAACAATTTCCACGCAAACTGAAAGATTATACTAACTCGCGGTTTTTTTTCTTAGTTTAGAAAAATCACATATTTAAGTTTTATACCCAACAATAAAATACGAATCTAACTTTCAAATTATAGCCAATTGAACAAAGTGTTCCTCCGAACAGTACAAAAAGGTGGTGAAATATTCAATTTCACACTGAACAATGAATATTTATATATAAACGAAGTAAAAAAAAACTCATTTATATTTCATTCATTCACAAGTTGTACTCCAGAACTCAGGAGTTCACCACTCTCCATCCACGACATCGGGTATAGGTCTTGGATCTAAATTATCTTGACCTGCTCTCGGTTCTGGGGCTTTTCGTATATCATCTACATTTATATTGATATCCAACCTCCTCTTTGTTCATATGTAACAATTCGGCCCTATTTTTGCACTAATCTGCCATGGACCCGTCCAAGTCTGGCCGAAATTCTTTTGCAGTTTCTTTGCCTGCCTACATAACACCCAATCTCCCGTATTGTGAGAGACCGCTCGAACCTCAGGATGAGGGCAATGCTTCCCTCCGAAAGTCACCGTCATACGGTTTGCACTTTCAATCCTCTTCCCGATCTACATTCCTCGCCCACTCGCCAGGCCTTGGAATTTCATATCCCAAAAGCAGTTGACTAGGAGAAAATCCCATCGACGCATTCTGTCTTGTCCTTAGGTTATACACCATTTCCGAAATACAGTCTTCCCATAAATTTCCAGGTTTGTTGCGCCCGTCTTTCGACTGGGTTTGCCTGCTGGTGATGAGCCAGCGAAAACTTCAATTCAATATGGTTTCGGTCGCAAAACTGCTCCCCAGCACGTCCCTTAAATTGAGCATCGCTGTCCGAAATTAATAACTCTGGGGCTCCCTATCGATGACAAATTTCCTGTCTAATAAATTCAATCACTGTCGGCTCACCCCCCTTCGGCACGGGCCGGGCCTCAATCCATTTGGAAAAACAATCTACCGCAATCAATAGGTACTTGTTCCCCTTTTCCCCGACAAGATAAGGCCCCATCACGTCAATACTCACCATTTGCCACGGCCTTTCTAGCTCGTTGGTACGCAAGTTCGATTTTTCCTGGGGCTCACTAGCTTCCGTAGTTGCGCACACCAAGCAACGAGAAATGTCATCCCTAATTCTGGCTTTCGTTGGTCCCAATTGATAGTGTTCGCTCACTTTTCTGTAAGTTTCTTCTACCCCTGGGTGACCCGCACCATCGTGATAATATGTATTTACTTCAAAGAACAACGTCGTGGGTACTACTACCCGACGAAGCGACTGTTCAGACTCGACAAAATATAAAATCCCGTTTTCGATTAAACATTCTTGAGCAATTCTCTGCTCATAATCATTCGGATTGCCTGTCTCGCCATTTCCAAACGATCTTTAAATATAATAATGCACTCGCTAGTATCTTGCGCTTGCACTATTCGGTCATATAAAGTCTCCATTCGATTCAATTCCAACGTTGGAGCCCCTTCTATTCTTGGATTATTTTCGAATTCAGATTCCGACAATAATTCCTCCCACATATCGCAGGTATCAAATATTTCCACTAAAAGATCAGAAACTTCTTCAGCCCCGACACTTAATACCGCGTCGTCCTCCAGCGACATTTCATCCATCTCGTTTACAACATCCTCACGTATCGAGATATTAGAAAAATTATCTCCCACATTTTCCGTAATTTATCAATACTAGAATTTATTTATATTTATAAAACTAAAAAGAAATTTTTCTATTAGATTTTCTTTCGAAGAAAAATAGAATAACTCATATATTTTTTGATTGTTGAAAGAAAGGAGTGACAGACCAACGGATATTTCTGCATCCAGAGAAATCCGCAATCAATAACCTTAGCCGCTCGCTAATGGAAATTGGCGATTCTCCTCCAGAAAAATATTATTCTTCAGAGTCTCTCCGTCCTCGAGTAGACTACTGAGTATTTATTATACCCCTAATTTCGAATATCGCGAAGCCAATCAGAACTCTGAAATTCATATAAATCCTACTACTTCCAAGCCAGGACCCTGCATCAAGATTTCATTCGATCTGGGACCTGAAGAACTTGGTACGGGGCCTGAACTACGAAACACAATTTCTAGCGATTCGAATCGCGCCTACAACCCAAGATTT
Organism: Gonioctena quinquepunctata; assembly: GCA_018342105.1. Lineage (NCBI taxonomy): Eukaryota > Metazoa > Arthropoda > Insecta > Coleoptera > Chrysomelidae > Gonioctena > Gonioctena quinquepunctata. The sequence goes on from JAFIRS010004721.1 coordinate 31,767, forward strand.
TCTACCTGACCGAAATCTTGGGATTCGTGCACTCTACCGGAGTGATTCGATTTCTTAACATCCAATGAGCCCTGTCTCCAGCTCGGCTGTCAGAAGGTTCGATTGTCAAGCGAAGGATAGGAACTGGTAATGGCAGGATGAATAGGGGTAAACTCCACTTTGTTAATCTGCAACACTCGTTCCGATGCGAGGTAATTGGTCACAGAATTCTTTACGAAGGCTTTTTGTTGCTTGCCTTCATACAAATTTTGAAATACTACCATGAAAAGACTGGTATTAATTTATCTCCAAGCGTTCACGAAGAAATTCGTGCAAATTGCAACGATGAAAAATATAAAACGGCTATCCAGCAATCCCTGGCCTCATAACATCAAAAGGCAGCTGAAATAGGTTGCATTCGAGCATAAGTGCTATACGAAGACTGATCGGACTCAATCAATCAAAAATATTTATTCATAGACTATTTACACATTTCATTAAAACTTATCTACTATATACAATAATAAAACTGAATCTTTCTTTCTTCAGTCTCTTCCTCCTCATGGGTGGGGGAGAGTGAGAAAGGAGTTATGGTTTGGTGAGTCGGTTTTTAACTGCTTACTTGCCCACCCTTGGGGGCGAAGTGGGAGCCCCTGCTGATGTTGGCAGGTTATAGCTTAATACATATTAGTTATGTTTTATTTTGATACTCAATTATGCAAGTCGCCTCCTACCTTGGTTTATGCGCCGATATTGACTTTTCCTGATTTCCAAAAATTCAAAAGTGTTTACCTAATTCGTATTGGTTTTCTTCAGGTTACATACTGGAAAAATAAAACTAAAAAACCAGTTTTCAAAAATTATGTGGGTGTTTCTTGTATAACCCCTTTTTTTGGCTTAGTCAGTAAGTTAATTCATGCATATTGCTATTTTGCATTTACTCTATCTCATTGAACAGTTCTAACTGAGAGATTACTCCGTGCTTCCTCGGCTGGTTTGATCTCAAATTGCTCATCTCTGCCGTGAGCGGACTTTTAGGGACATGGTATCTATAGAACTTGTCAGAAATTGTACGTATGAAATCAATTATTTTCTCAACGTTCGCTAGCTCGGGCAGATTATCAAGTCTGATGTATGTTCTGCAGTCTCTCCAGCCTCGATAGCTGAGTTTTGTGTAGACTGCAGAATACTGGACAGGCGTATGTCATTGCCGGTCTCATAATCTGCTTATAGATTCTCAATTTATTGTCTTGAGACCAGTTGGAGTTGCGTGCCATGAGGGGATAGGTGCTGTTCTTTGCAGCCGCTCCCCTCTGACACGCCAACGAGATATGGTTATGGAGGTCCCACACTCAAGAGCGAGATGGACCTGTAGCTATCTATTGAGTTCTTATTTTTCCCCGCTTTGTGGAGGGGAATTATTTCCGTGTTCTTTAGACAGTCTGCCTAGTGTTGCCACTTAATGACTGAATTTACTCCTGTACATCAGCTGGACGAGCGATTGCCTTGGAAGGTTCTTGAGCAGAACAGCGTCCAACTTATCGAAGCCCGGCGCTTTATTACGAGGAAGCTTTCTAATGACCCCCAGAACCTCTCCAAAGCTTGCTATCACCTTTTGAAGTTCTGAGGGCACTAGTCTTTCTGCCGTTGTTTCCCTTATACTATTTGCCACCCTCGTAACTCTTTCGTGCTTGCGTGTCGTGTCCGGCTCGGATATATGAACGCTGCTGAAATGCTTCCCGAACAACTCATCTTTTTCCAACGGTTCTGCCACCGAACGTCCGGGCCCATTCACCATGGCAGGAAGCCCTTCGCCATGTCTCATAGCGAATGGTCACGGACGTCGAGGCTTTAAAGTTCACAATTCCACTTTGCATTCGTATTTTCAGTAATTAGATCGCTGATTTTCGCGCATAGTCTCAAAAAATTATCTTTATTAATGAGGTTTTTTGTTAACTGCCATTTTTGTCGTTCTTCATGTTTTAATTCAATTAATTATTTAATGTTTTGTGGAATCGCAAACTTGTCCCCCTTCACGGTTACTTTTTTTATTGTCATATCTCTTGCTATTTGTATACTTTCAATAAGTTCTCTCGTTTCATAACCTATTTCATCTTCGGTGATTTGTGAGTTTGAGATGATTACTCTATTTGAAATAATCCTAAACTCTTTCCAATTTGCTTTATGGTAGTCGTATCTTACTTTTACTACATTTGCATATTTATTTTGGTCCAGGTTAAATAACACTGGAACATGGTCTGAAACTAATACATTTACCGTTTTCGAGTTCACTCAAATTAGCTATGTTTTTTTGGACAATCAAATCGATAACCGTCGGTGACATACCGTTGAATGGAAAATGAGTGGGGTCCTTGCTCCTCTCAATTATTACTTTATTGTCCGCGGAGTACTTCAGCAGCGTTACGCCGTCGGCACTTGCTTTCGTTGGACTACCGTTCCACTCGCTATGCCTTGCATTGAAATCGCCCGCCAAGATCACCTTATTGGCAACACTAAACAGACTGTCTGAATCTCGCGCTTTGAATTTTTTATCCGGGGGGTTATATATTAAAAACAGGCATGTTCCATCACTGAACCTGATTCCTACGTGTTCAATTAACGAGTTTTGTTTTGGTATTTCAGTATATGCCACATTATATCGTATTTGAGTTTATGGGTGTGTGGTTGTGATTTTATATGCTCCTTAAATTGTACTCTAATTCATACGCAAAATTATACTAAGATATTGAAAGTTTTTACTGATGTTACTTGATAAAGTGAGGTGAATCTACAGTAAAAAGAAATCGAACTGATTTGAACTTTGTAAACAAATGCCGTTTACACGTGAACAAGTTGCCGAGCTGTGATCGGCTGCCGACGTGTGTATAAAACAACTGTGCACAGATGAGTTTTTCATAAAAAAGCTCGTTGATAGTGTCTCGCCAGGTATCTTCACCAAGCTAGACGAAAAACTTGGAATATATGAAGAAAAAATTAATGACCTACAGTCCCAAATTACCCAAATGAGATATGAGCACAAAAAACAAACTCAGTCAGTGGACAACAAAGCCGAGGAAGGAAATGAAGGCAACTTATAGAACTATAGAGTCCAGTAAAAATCATCTCAGAAATTGATGAAATGAGACGTAGAGAAAATAATGTATTGTTATTTGGAGTTCCCGAAAATTGAGAATGAAGTCGAGGGGATAATTCAATTCCTGATACCATCATTCAATATGAATGACGTGAAAATTTATCGTTTGGGAAAAGTTGATAATGATGCAACAAAATGCAGACCGATCAAGATCATCTTATCAGAAAAAAAAACGTGCCCATCTTGCGAGGAATAATAAAAAACTTCAGTCAGGACCCAGACAAATATTCAAAAATACTTACTTCAGGCAAGATCAAACCGTTTGTCAGAGAGATTACCAATTGAATGTACGCAAAGAACTGGACCAGCGCAGGTTGCAAGGTGAAACCAACCTGGTGATGAAATATAAAAACAACATTCCATTCATTGCTTCAAAAAATGCTTAAACTCATCCAGCAGACTACGCAAAAATGACCCATTGACAGTGTATCATCAAAATTGCAGAGGACTCAATAATAATAATAATAATAATAATAATAATAATAATAATATTTATTTCCCTTCGGTAGTGATATACATTTGTTCATAATAGTATATGGGTGTAAAAGAATAAATATAGTTAACCCATAAAAGGTTGCCCTCGAGCATGGGTATAGGGGTGGGTACATGGTGGAATTATAATAATAACTGTGTTTATGGAATAGTACAGAAATATTTAAGAGAAAAAATTTGACATGGGATTACTTATTTTGAAATAAATGATGATAATAGCAATAATAATACAGAGAATACATTAATTAGCAAATATTTACATAAAAATTATATACATATAAATATACACATAATATTAAAATAATACAATATGAAATACAAACATATATACTATACAATTTTATCACTGTATTCAGAAAATTGACAATTTCTTTTCAGAAAGTTAACCTTAAAGTCAGGTCAAGAGTTGATGGATTTTCAGTCTGTCTGTTTGTGTCATCCAATTCCTCAAGTGTCTTTTAAAGAGTGAAGTAGAGTTAATTCCTTTCAATTCTGGTGGTATAGAGTTATATAGTTTTGGTCCCAAGTAAACATATGACCGTCGTAAGGTATTTTTTTCAGGTTTTGGTACACATACTGAGTTATTTCTGTGTCGAGTAGCGTGAGTGTGGTTAATTGGTATCAATTCGTGTTTATTAAGGTGTTGTCTAGTTACTGTTTGGAAGAAATAGAGTTGCCTTATGTCCATAATTTTGGTATCCTTATGTAGGTCCTCTGTGGGGTAGGTATATGGTTTTTTATACATACTTCTGATTGCCATTCGTTGAATAATTTCTAGCTGCGAAATATGATTTTTTGTTGTAGCTCCCCATGCAATTATCCCATAATTGAGGTGGGTTTCAAAGAGTGCATAGTATAGTATCCGTAAGTATTTAATATCGAATATTTTACAAAAATATCTCATCTTATACAGTACATATCTGGCTTTTTTCACGACATAATTGACATGGGTGTCCCATTTTAAATTACTGTCAACATAAATACCCAGATATTTTACACTTGTAGCTGATTTTATATTAAAATTGCCATTTCTAGTATAAATGTTCAGGTTGTAATATGTGGGTAAGTACTTTGCGTATGAGGTGAACGGAACGTAAATAGTTTTATCAACATTAATGGAAAGCAGACGGCTGTCAAACCATTCCATAATAATTTTGAAATCAATTTCTGTAGAGGTTTTGAGTGCTTCCCAGGAGTCAGCTTTGTATATGATTGCGGTGTCGTCTGCAAAGCTAAATATGTCGCCTTCTATCTGTAGTTTATAGAGATCGTTCAAATATATATTAAAAAGAATCGGACCCAGGACAGTACCTTGAGGAACACCATACTTGACTGTTCTCTTTTCACTGATTTCATCACCTATTTTCACATACTGATTTCTATTACTGAGATAACTATTTAGTAAATCATGTGATGCTCCCCTAAATCCAAGTCCTTCTAATATCTCTAGTAGTTGGGAGTGGCTGACAGTATCGAATGCTTTCGCAAGGTCAACAAAAATGCATAGGACTGGAGACTTCTTATCAATATATTTACTTATTTTTGATGTCAGATAATACCAAGACTCACTCATTTTACAAAGGTGTCGCCTCAAATAATTATAATGTATTAGCTATTTGTGAAACTTGGTTGAAGGATGGTGTTCTAGATAGTGAACTTTTTCCGGACAATTATATTGTATATCGAAAAGACAGGCTGAACGTACGAGGAGGCGAAGTGCTTCTGGCTACGGATGCGAATACTATCTTTTCTGAACAGTATAACATAGAAACACCAGTGGATAAAATTGACTTAGTTTGTATAAAAATCACTCTAGAAGGTAACATATCATTTTTCATTATACCAGTCTACATTCCTCCAAATTCCAGCATGATAGAATATGAAGCAATGTTAGAAACATTTGGAAACTTTAAAGACATCAACCTTTCTATCATACTAGGGGATTTCAATATTTCAGAATTGAAAAAGTGCTATGACGACAATAATATTCCTGTTTCAAAACTAGTAGCTCGTCTTAACTACTTTCCAGCATTCTCGGATCTTAATCAACATAATACAAATGTAAATTTCAATGAAAGAATATTAGATCTAGTAATATCACCATCAACAGTTGACTGCTCAGTGACTTGTGAAAGTGACCCCTTAGTACCATTAGATTTCCACCACCCAGCTCTTGTTATTAAATTGCAAGATATTCCTAATGTCAAAAGTAACTTTTCCTCCCGCATGGATCGTTTAAATTTCAAAAAAATTGACTGGGGGAAACTTACTCGACTTTTGACCGAGTTCAAATAGACTATAATTGACTCATGCCAAGATGTTAACACTGCTAGTCAGATTTTCAGCAACTCATTAACACACATGATCAAGAAATGTGTACCACTATCGAAACAAAAAAAAAATAAATATGCAATCTGGTTTACCCAAAACATAATTTACAAATTGAAATAAAAAAATCACTATTTGGAAATGTATCGCAAACATAAACTAAACTTTCACCTATTCCGAATGGAAAATTTGAGGAACTCTATAAAATCTGAGATTGCTGAGGCTTATCGATCTTTTATCGAAAAATCAGAAACGACTATAAAATCCAATCCTCAAAATTTTTGGAATTACATTAATTTGAAAAAGCGAAAAGCTCGCATACCAGGCAACATGAACTATAAAGGGATAGAGATCGCTGATCCACAACGAATTATGGATTCCTTTGCAGACCACTGCAGGAGTGTTTATATCAAAGAGGATGCCAATTCAGTATGCGATACATTGGCAAATGGTAGAAATGACACGAATAATAGCAGTTACCTGGATCTACCAACAATAACAATAGAACAGATTATTAATGCATGCAAAAAACTCAAGAACAAGTGGACATCTGGGCCTGACAATATCCCGCCCAAAGTAATTAAAAAATGTATTCATACAAAATGTGACTCCCTCATTGTAATTTTCCATCTTATTGTCAAAACTGGAACATTCCCTGAAATTTGGAAATTTTTGCGCATATGTCCCATTTTCAAAACAGGAAAACCAACAGAGGTCACGAACTATAGACCTATCGCACTGATTTCTGCCCTATCAAAATTATTCGAGATAATTGTGGCCGACCTGATGTATGCTCACACTCGCCATCTCATTTCCCAACACCAACACGGTTTCATGAAAGGTCGTAGCACTTCGACAAATCTGTGTATATTTACAGAATTTGTATCCGAAGCCCTCGATTCAAGATCTCAGGTAGATGTAATCTACACAGATTTTAGTAAGGCCTTCGATCGCGTATCGCACAACAGGCTTCTAGACAAACTAATATCTTTTGGTTTCTCTGAGAATCTTAATAATATCTAAAAAACGTATTTGAAAGATCGCAAACTCTACGTTGAAGGAGTAAAATCCTATGAGTTTACGGCAACATCCGGTGTACCACAGGGCTCAAACCTGGGACCTCTACTTTTTCTGCTATTTGTAAATGATATTTGCACTAAAATTGAATCCGATACCCTTGTATTTGCTGATTATATGAAACTATTCAGACGGATTGAGTGCCTAAGAGACTCTATTTCACTACAAAATGACCTGAAGTTGTTGGAAGACTGGTGTACAGTAAATAAATTATCACTCAATGTTAGTAAATGTAGATTTATGACCTATTCACGAAAAAACATCCCTTTAATGTACAATCATATCATTAACGAGGAGTTACTGTCACGAGTCACACAACATAAGAATATGGGTGTCACATACGACTGTAAACTAACCTTTACAAATCATTATGAAACAATAATTTCCAAAGCAATGAAATCAGTAAGTTTTTCAATTCGTACTTGTAGTGAATTTAAATCGTTGGAGGCACTCTGTCAATTGTACTATACCTTAGTTGGAACCAAACTGTAATACTGCAGTAAAGTTTGGAAAGCGTACCACCAACAAACAATTTCGGCAATTGAAATGGTTCAACGAAAGTTCTTAAAATACTCATTAAATAAAAAATATAAACGTTACCCTGAAAGGAATTACAATTATGATCTCCTGTTGAGCGAGTTTAAGACACAGTCATTAAGAAAAAGAAGAGAAATCAATGATCTACCATTTATGTACAAAATTATACACAACACCATAGATTCTTCGACATTACTTTCGTTAATCAACTTCAATATACCCCGACAATATTCTCGGTATCACAATACATTCCACTTCAATGTACTTAGCACACAACATCACTTTCATTCACCAATAAAATCAATGAGCAGAAATTATAATAAGATAGGCTCTGTTGACATTTTTTTTCTTACTCAGACACAATTCAGACAAACCGTTTCCAGTTTGGTTTCTGACTAACCTATAACCTGTAAGGAAGAGAAGGGGATAGAGGGGGGTCCTTCCGTGGCTTGGATCCTTCTCACGAGTTGCGATCAGACTCTGATTGAACACTGATTCAACACTGATGTCGAGCCACACCATGCCCCCCTTAAGGTTGAGTGCCCATGGATAGTGGTGAATCCCCTTCACATTATGTGTGAACGAGATTTACTTTCCACTTGCCATTCAGTTTGCTTTCTTTCATCAGACGATCGGCCGAATGGCGCGCCATCATCGAATATTTGCATGTTTGAAATATATTCTCCAAAAGAAAATATTTTTGCGCCCGAAAGAGACAATCACAACTAGTGTCCCGTTCAGTCCAATTCATTTCTTATGGAGAAACTGCGCTCCGTGAATCTCTATGAAATACGTCGAAATGTTTGCAAATGAACTGTAGAAACTGATTGCGATTTTAGGGGCCGTCTATACAAGTGTCCTTGCACAAGAAAATTTCACATTCAAAGTGAAATGTGAATTATATGATCAATTTACGAAAATAATGTGCAATAGATTTTCAATACTCATTCTCGCGAACGAAAATATCTTGCAATGGGGAAATTAGTCGTTCAAAAATACAAACTGAGTGCAGTAACCATTCCACCCGCAAATCGAGCTATTTATTTATCTAATTCTCCCGTAAAATTAATCAATAATGAAAAACTATGATTCGGATTGTAAGAATAAAAAGGATAGATCATTTAAAATTCAGCTCAAAAAATCGTCTCGGGAAGAATCATTCAGGTCATGAATCTGAAGAATGTAATGAACCTTTAATAACAACCGTTCGGAACTTCAATCTGATGGCTCAAATCTTTTGGATTATAAAGTCAATTGTTACAGTGGCTTACGTATGAAGACAGGTTGATAATCCGAAGCGCCGGTGACGTTCGTGACTGATGGCGCTTGGCAGTTCATATACGTTTTTGAAAAGGGGGGGGTCAGCTCTTATCCGTTTCGAGAACGGGTACAGGTGAAAGAAAAACAACAAACAAAATAAAACGCGAAACTTTTATTTAAATAGGTACCTATCATTCACAATGTACAATGCCAAATGATATTTTTATTTCAATAATAGGTAATCTCCTCGGATGCATTCCAAATTTGTCTATAACTTCCACCATCTCACGGTTTTCTTTTACAAAATTCCGGTGCACGCTCATCATGCATAGTTCAGTCAGCCTTTCTAGTCTAGTCAACAAGTGCTTTTTAGGTCAAAATTGTTTCGCATTCTCCGAAAATTATGATTGAGGTGTCATTCGATTCGGAATGGCATGTAGATAACTTTTGAGAAAATGCTAAGGCCGCTTGCAAAGATTGCAATAGTTATAAACAATCAAGTGAAAAAAAAGGGGGGTTGGTTTTTCGCCAATATCTCAAAAACTATTCGAGATAATTCAAATTTAAAAAAAAATTGAAATTTCCTGAAAAAGTCCCAACTCCCGGAACTGTAGGACCAATATTCATAATTTTCCCAGAGGGTTGAAAATACGCCCGAAAACGGGTACTCCGGCTTGCGCAAGCCACGCCCCCTTCGGACCTTTAATGAATAAATATAATTTGAACTTATTAAATATGAAAATTGAAAAAATTCAGGCGCCTGCAGGATAGATCAATGAACAATAATTTGTGGTCCAAAAATTTTTATCATGATTTTTCAATAAGTTATCCATTAGTTAATTACCAATTTTTTGTAGCACGAACATTAACATTGCAAGTGCTATAATTGTTAAACTATTAATCTGAGAATTTTTTCCTTTCGTGGAGTTATTTTTCAAAGGTCTTAGAATAGATTCCCGTTGGTTAATTTTCGTTTTGTTATTAACAATTTACAAAGGTGAAAATTTATAAGGCTTCATTAAACATTGAAAAAAAATTGTTTTCAATGATTTTATCATTGATCCGGTTTCTCATGATCAGAAGCTACTCAAAAATGATTTTCAATAATTTTTATCTCCTATTGTTTAAAAAATTGTTATAAACAAATGCGTTTATGAGACAATAAAAAAAAAATTTGATAACATAATCTTTGATGATAATTATTTGAAAAAAAACCGTTTCCTGAAAAAAAAATGTATGCCTAAAAACGCATTTGTTAAATAACAATTTTTTTTGCCACTTGTTATGAAAATTAAGGAACCATTTTTTTTTCAATCATTATTTATCTAGGTCTTTGATAAAAAAATCGATTATTATATAAATTTTCATTGTTTATTTAATAAACAATTTGTTATAAACAAATGAATTATCTCTTTGTATTTTTTTTTCAACTTAAAAAACCAAAAACAACCATGTATTATTTTTTAAAAAAAAAATGTGGATTTTTTGAAAATATGAACAGAATGTTCTTAAAATCAAATTGAGAATGTTTCCTTTAAAAAAAATGTATTTATATTTTTTATTGAACTTTCAATTTTCTGTTCTCTTTCATTTCCCCACTCTGACCTGGTTTTTATGTTCAATTTCATTGTAACTTTTTAACTAATGAAGATACAAGGAAAAATGCAAGACTTATTTATTCTTTAATAATTAAACAACAAATTAAGCCAAAATTTGAAGCTCTCACTCAATTATTTATTTGATTTATACCATTTGTTTATAAGAGTAATCTTTCAGAAAAATGTTTTACATTTATGTCTAAATATCTTATAAACTAATATAACTATGACCATACAACTGATGTAACTTTTTATCTAACGTATATTTAACAACAATTTTAGCTTATAAATTTTAGTTTTGCTCGGTTATTTTTTTAATTATGAATAAAAATTAGTTTTGAAAAAAAAAATCTCCAAGTTCATTAGCCTAAGCATCTTAGTAACTAAAAATTAATTAGAAATGTTATTCAATTCAAGTGAGTTTATTTATAAAATATTGTTTACAAATAATAAAGGGTATTTTTTTAATTATATTTTACATACAATTTTTTTAGAACGTTTTTTAGTTGGTGGCTCATAGTCTTGAGCATCATCCCCTTGATTTGTTTCAAGAATATCTTCATTTTCTTCACCCCCTAATGAAGTTTCGACAAGCCCTGAAACAAACAGTGAATATTCTTCACCAGCGGTATCGTCATTATGCCCGTCGTTGGATTCCACATTGTCTTCAACTGTGACCGTTCTGCAATTCCCACAAGTGTCTCCTTTGCAATGTTTGCAAATCGATGAACATGGAAGTCCGGCCTTTCGGCATCCACATCTGCTGGAACATTCTTCAATGCAGGTGCAGTGGACTAATTTCAACAGATTATCAGGAGCCAATTTTTCTGTTGTTTTGATTGGCTGAAACATAGTTTTCGTTTAAATTCAACTCCAATCTTGTGGATCCAACTCATTACCAAGCCAATATTGTACTTGGTAATACACTCTAAAAGAATGGAAACTCATTGCTTTGAAGTTGGAGGAAGAGTTGCTAAGTTTATTGCTTTTTTGGACTTTTTGAGTCCATCCATAAACTTTGTAACACGACATTGGCTTGCAGTAACATTGCTTTTATACTCTCCATACAACGACAGCAATAATCGTTCTCCAGCTTCTTTGATCTCTTCTTTGGAAGAACAGTAATTATAAAATTTCTGAACATATTGCCTCATTTGATGGCGTCCAATAATTTATTTTTTCCTCTACCAAAAATCGAACTCACCGTATCACAACCAGTGAAAGCGTGGGCGAACAGTATAATATCTTTTAGATGTTTATTTTTTTGGCTCTCATATATTGCATCGCGTTGTTTTGGAGAAGCACGTGGCTTCCACATGATAATATTCAAGTGATCCGGTGTCAATGCAATCATCAATGCAGCCAGATCAATGTCTGTTCCAACCACAACAATTTTCTTCTCTGGATTGCTCTTAGCAAGATTTATAGCTATTTGAATAATGATAGTATCAGCATCTTCTTTTGCTTGTTTTATTGTTAGATGAGTTTCTGCAACTAGAGTACTTTTTAATTTGGTTACGAAACGAGACTTGTTTGTGACATTTGATAAGAACAAATCTTTCTTCTCAGTCAGCTTCATATCGACTTCAAAGAAAATTTCCGGTGCGACTTTTTCTGTGGCTCGTCTATATTTCTCATAGGACTTCACCCCCCGGAATGCTTCATCATATCCATCAAAAATAATTGAATTGGTGTTTGAGTAACGATTAAAAATAAAACTCTTCCAATCATTTATTATGTCGATGAACTTTATCTTCTTTTTCCATACAACTTTATGCAGAAGAAATCCTCCATCAACAACAAAATGACAGCCAGTTAACTCCGATAAGTCAAAGGGTAACAACGTCAAACTGTCATAAAGCTCGCATTTTTTTACTTCTCGCATAATGCCTTGTTCAACAAATAAAGCCATTGGATAGGGGGCCAGTTCAAAAAGAAGAGCGTCATTTATCGTAGACTTGTCATTCATCATTACAGCAGCAATCCTTTGAAATAATAAAGAAGTGTTTATTATTTTATTTTTATCCTCTAATTCCACCGTTGGAACTGTTGGGATTAGAGTATGCACAGTATTTTTTTCAATTTATAATTTTCTGCATTGAATCCTACCATGCTCGCCATGCTTGCTCTACCTTTTGATAATGCTTTATGGCAGTCTGTATTTGCTCGTCCGACCAATCCTGTCGACAAAGATATTGATTTTTCTGAACGAATAAACGGGTTATGGTTTTGAAACCAGGCTTTGAATGTTTGCTTGTCACTAATATCACGTTTTTGACGTGCTGGTGTGATATCGACATGTTGGTCGGAAGATTCCCACTTGATATTAACAAAATCTTCCCACTTGATATTAACAAAATCTTCCCACTTGATATTAACAAAATCTTCCAGCTGGTTCATGATTTCGATGGCATAAGGCATACCTTTCAGGAACCGTGTCATTACACTTGAAGTCATACCACGATCATGAGATAATCCTTGAGCTCCAGTGTGGATGTTACGCTTCAGCATCTGTTCTATTGTCATGTCTGTCCATATACCTGTCCAAGCTTTATTTGTTCTACGAACGGTGAAGTGCCCTTCCTCAGTAAACAATCGAAATTCAGTTGGATTCATGATGTCTTCTAATGTACTCATCTGCTGCAGGTATATTTGAATAGCTTTGACGTAATTAATATGTCCAGCAGCATGATAGACAGGTAACATTTGTTGAACGCAATATAAATGCAGATTCCAATTACCTAGTCTCTCAGCTTCAATATATCGCACAGCTAACGGAATGAAGTTCAAATACTGAATCCAGAGTTCACCTGTTGGACTCCGTCCTTTCAGTGTTTCGATACCGCTGCTTAAAAGATTCCGCATGGCAATAAAATATTCGTCATCATTTATTTCACGGAGTGATGGTGGATTGTTTGATAAATCATTTAACGTTCTTTGAATTTTTAAATTTTGTAGTTTGATTATTTCTATACCTCATCGGTACTTGGTGGAGCTTCCATGCTCGATTCCACTGGTTGTTTTATTCCTTCTATGTTCCCATGACTTTCGATATTTTCAACTGACTCGGCGAATTCCGCAATTAGCTCACCTATCACATGAGCTGTCGTGATATGCGCTCGCAAAGCTCTAGAGAAAGAAGTACATTGCATCATTTTATCAATAGAGTTTATAGCGTAAACTGTGCTCCACAATTCCTTCAATCCTGAGCCTTCCATGATTGTTCCCACTGCTTCAAAGTATGATATAAGCAAGTGGAAGCCACTAAGATGAGCAACAACGTTGTTTAACTCTCCGTTTTTACAGTTACACAGAATTTGATGAGCTTTCATGTACAAGGGATGATCAAAAGTAACAAAAATTGTCTTCTGGTTAACTTGACGAGCATGTTCAGCAGCATACATCAAAGAAGTGTATATAGTTGGCAAATCAGAAGTATTTTCTTCAATAAATGGCAAGTATTGTATGCGAGAAACAGTACATGGCATAGATGAAGATACTCGTTCCATGAAACCTCTTATTTCAGGTAGATTATTAACCTGTAGATAACTTCCTCAAATGTGAGTTGAATAACTGACTGGAATTTCGGTAGAAAAATTACCAAATTGTAATTAATTTATATCAATGAATTCGATTGATTCCAGTGAAAACTTATTGGTTGGTGGTCATGATCATTATTTTATCTTCCTCGGATATTTGCTGAGCAGTTGGTAATCTTTCTAATTTTGTAACCTCTCCAGCGGTTGTTAATGCTGATGATGGTGTAACGCAACAAATACTTCCCATACAATGGAAACTATTTAACCCATCTAGAATTGATAGACTATGATCAGCATTATCGAAAACGTATTGAAGATGAGCGTTTGATTTTATTTCAATTACATCAGATTTAATTGCTGAAATTTCGTGAAGAGCTACACTGTGATAAGAAGCACAAACACCTAATTTTGCCAGAATTTTAATGATAGTTTTAGATCCGCATTTACGATTCAAGTATATCCCAGTAGCTAAGTGAAGTGGAGATGGAAATGATTTGGGATGAATCGCTTTTACTATTGACGATCCAATCTGATCTAGTTTTATTTTAATGACTTTAATCGAGTTATCATCATGGCCAAAAAAACTTTCACCTGACTCCATGGTAAATGATGTTTCCAGTGGAAGAAATATTATCACGTGACCTATCTTCAGTGGTAACACTTTCTTGGGATCCCTTTGACATCCTTTTAGCCTTTGCAATTATCTTCTTCTGCTTCACGTTCGCATCAAATAAAATTACTTCAGTCAGAAAAAATTGTAAATATATAGGTATGTCATCACTGACTGATTCAAGAAAATTTACTGAAGAAGGATAGTGTTTATTATTATTTTTTTTCCTTTTATTTGTTTGCGAATGAGTTCTGCAGCAGTCTTGATGATTCGAATATTTTCAGCTTCCTCTTCTTCTTCACGATGCATGTACCACGTATCATTTAGCGTCTCTTTATCACTGCCACAATAACAAATTGTTTTACCTTCCTTTGGAGAATCTTAAATAATAATATCATTGCCATATTGGTCTTCTAGATGTTTCAATAACGTGACTCCGCAGGCTTGTAACTCATAGTTTCCAGTAAGTTGGCAATCATTGCTATTCTCAATATGATCATAACGACGGAGTAAAGATTCTTGCAATTCTTTTCTTATTCCAGTAGATTCACTTTTTCGTGAATAACTGAAATCACGGTAACATTGCTTATGATAACGAGCGCCAACTTCAACAAGAGATTCAACACAATTTACACGACTTTTAATGATTCCACCGTATTCATCGTTTCTTTGTTCAGCGATTTCGATTAATTTTGTTTTTAATCAAGAACTTCTCTTCTTTTGCTTGGCTTTGCCATGGTCTAGAACACAACAAACACAATTTATCAAAATTGAATTATTCAGAACCACGTGATGAGTAACGAGATGTTGAAGGTTCAACTAAAGTAGAAGCATGTTTTGCACAATAGGTGTAAGCATCCTGACAGTTTTTATGCACATCTAATTCATTTTGATTGATTGAAATTCTCCACTTATCATCTTTCAACGTTTTACTGTGATTTTTCATAGTATTAATTGCTTTTTGCTTGATTCGCACAGTTAGCAAAGTACTCAACAGATTTTTACAGATGAAACAAGTCACTTCGAAATCCATCTTCACAAGAAAATAATGTTAGTTATGATATTCACAATGTAATAACTTTTGAACGATGCGTAATGTTCGAATGTCGACTTGAGACTGAATTTGTGAACATCTACAAACTGTAAAGATATTCTCTTGGTCAGGTATATGAATGATCACTTACACCCTTCGAAAATATGAGCAGATATTTCTAGCAGGTAACAAGAAAGTTATTCAGCAAGTAAAAACCGGAATCCACAGATACTTCCGAGAATGAGAAATATTTCTAGCTGCTAATAGAAATTTGAACGGAGCAAATTAGATTTTAATAGAAAGAATCCTTAAATAACCATTAGTGATTAGTCGTAAGCTTGCGGGTCAATTATAGACTAATGACGTCTTGATGAAGATCAGGATGAATGTGCATAAAATCTTCAGATCTTTGATGAATAACTGTAACTGAACATTAAAGATTCTATTATTTCAGTTTATTTTCCGAAAAAACCATTAGGTCATTAAAAACTTATTAGCATAATCTAGAAGAATCAAGAAAATGTAAATCAATAATAATTGGTTATTTTCGGAACATTAAATTGGAACTAAAATCTATAAGCTAAAATTGTTGATAAATATACGTTAGATAAAAAGTTACAGAAGTTGTGGGGTCAGTTATATTAGTTTATAAGATATTTAGACATAAAAGTGGAAATTTGTTTTTTCTGAAAGATTATTTTCATGAACAAATGGTATAAATTGAATGAATAATTGAGTGAGAGCTTAAATTTTGGCTTAATTTGTTGTTTAATTGATAAAGAATAAATAAGTCCAAATATTTTTTTTGTATCTCCATTAGTTGAGAAGTTATAATAAAATTAAACATAAAAAACCAGGTCAATGGTGAAATGAAAGAGAACAGAAAATTGAAAGTTCAATGAAAAATATAAATATTTGTTTTTTTTTAAATAATACATGGTTATTTTTGTTTTTTAAGGTAGAAAAAGAAAAATAAATACAAACAGATAATTCATTTGTTTATAACAAATTGTTTATTAAATAAACAATGAAAATTTAAATAATAATCGATTTTCTGTTTTTAATATCAACGACCAAGTAAATAATGATTTAAAAAAAAATAGTTCCTTAATTTTCATAACAAGTGGTAAACAAAAATTGTTATTCAACAAATGCGTTTTTAAGCAATACATTTTTTTTAATCATAGTTATCATCAAAGATTATATTATCAAAATTGTTTTTAAAATTATCTCATGAACAACGCATTTGTTTATAACAATTTTTTAAACAATAGGAGATAAAAATTATTATAAATCATTTTTAAGTAGCTTCTGGTCATAAGAAAACGGACCAATAATGATATTATATAAAAAAAGTTTTTTTCAATGTTTAATGAAGCTTTATAATTTTTCACCTCAGTAAATTGTTGATAACAAAACGAAAATTAACAATTTTTCAATTTTTCCAACGGAAATCTATTCTAAGACCTTTGAAAAATAGCTATACGAAAGGAAAACATTCTCAGATTAATAGTTTAACAATTATCGCACTTGTAATGTTAATATTCGTTCTACAAAAAATTGTTAATTAACTAATGGATAACTTTTTGAAAAATCGTGATAAAATTTTTGGACCACGGATTATTGTTCATTGATCTTTCCTGCAGGCGCCTGAATTTTTCAAATTTATATTTTCATATTTAATGAGTTTAAATAATATTTATTCATTAAAGGTCCGAAGGGGTGTCACGTTCCCGTAATATCGCAATTTATCATGGGTTCAGCACTGACAAGGTGTGGTGGTAAAAGTACAATATAACATTACATCTCACAGAGGAAGGCCGCCAGCTTTGATACATTGAAGAAGGGCCGTGGGTACAATAAAAAAAGGATAAACGGCGACACCCGTTTTATCAACCCCTTGAGATTATTAGGAAATCCAAAGCGTTCTTAGAAAACGAGAAATAATACTTAACAAAATCAAACTCTGAATTCCGATACGAATATGTTCATTACACAGTACTTTTTCAATACTAATCACCCTATCTCCAATTTCCAATCTGGTATAGGCCGTTCATGACATGAGACCAGTGCTTTTCTCAAGCACTTACTGAGGGAGAACTGGTTAAATATCACAAAGTGCGATGTCAACGTCTGAGGCAATTTGGTTCGTGGGGAAATGTTAGCTAAATATCACAAAATAGGGTAGGCCAAAAGCCAACCTAGTCACAAATCAAAACAATGGCAATATTAATTGTGAATAGATACCAAAAAGGCATCCACAATGATGATAACAAGTACTATTGGTCGACGACCCTGTAAGAGAGAATATTTAAATCATATGAATGGGGGAGAATTGCTTTATTACACCAATCGGGTTCTATTTCCTTGGATATAGCTATATCGCCGGTGTACAAACGATTTCTGTCTAAATGTGAGTCCTGAGGTTACTAAGCAGAACCAATATATACAAGGTATGGTTCAGGAACTGAATAAAGAAAGATTGCAAAAGCGTACACTATTTTAAGTTTTGCATTCGAATCAAGCCAATATGCAACTCAAGCGCCCAAAGACATGCATCTACCAGTAACTAAATAGTACTCAAGAGTGTACGGCTCTGCCTACTCATGAAGCGTTCAAGCATACTTATGAAGCGATAAAGCGTATATCGTAATTGACCAAGTACCAAAATTTCACTAGTAACTACTTCCTTCTATACTTAATATGACTAGGCTTATCTGTTCACACTGATGAAAGGCGAAGGAGGCCAATATTCCCAAGGGACTGCCAATAAGAGTCCGGATGCCTAGATACATGTCCTGGTAGCAGGCCGACAGCTCATATTTCTCATGGAAGCAGGCTATGGTCCATGTACTTCTAACGAAAACTCGATCATAAGCAAGGTCCAATCCCAAAGCATAACACGTTATAGGCCTAAAAGGAAATTATTACTGAATTACCCAAGTTACGATCGAATAGATTGCCTTGAGACAGGCTAAATAAATAATGACTGAGTCTAACTCACCGTGGACGTAATGTGACCTGAAAGGGAGTGTTTCCTTGTTCCAGGGGGGTATTGCAGTTCAGTGAGACTTCTGTCTACGAGATTTGATCCAATATATGTATTGAAATGCCTTAAAATCGTGTAGCTTCCAATTGAATGAATCAATTTCGCACAATGGCTACTCTCCAATTATAAAAAATCAAATAAATGCGCGTTAAACACCCATCATGGAACAGGAAAGTCAGTCATCTATTGACGGATTTTCCCAGGTTGGGTACGGCGCGAATGTATAACTAGTAGTCCCGTGCCCACGGATGATTTCATAGAAATTGTACTAGATTGTATGACGAAAGAGTACTAGATTGAATGATATGTAAGAAAGAGTGAACTGTGAACTGGATATTTCTGATTGTCACAACGTGCCCGTTACAGGGGGCGTGGCTTACGCAAGCCGTAGTACCCGCTTTCGGGCGTATTTTCAACCCTCTGGGAAAATGATAAATATTGGTCCTATTGGTTCCGAGAGTTAGGACTTTTTTTAGGAATCTTTTTTCAAATTCGAATTATCTCGAATAGTTTTTGAGATATGGGCAAAAAACCAAACCCCCTTTTTTCACTTAATGGTTTATAACTATTGCAATTTTTGCGAGCGGCCTTAGCATTTTCTCAAAAACTATCTACATGCCATTCCGAATCGGATGATACCTCATCATAATTTTCGGAGAATGCGAAAAAATGTTGACTTAAAAAACACTTGTTGACTAGACTATTCCTCTCCCGTAGTGCTCCTAAGCCAGGTCTTTACTCTTCAAAGCGTACTGAAGGATATTTCTACGGTCGCCGTTATGCATGGAATAGTGTTCAAAACTGAGAGTGCATTTCTCATAGCGGGGAAAAAATATTGGTTTTCATAATAATAATAATATTATTTATTTACCAAAGAATCGATACATACACTTTCAATTCATCAATGAAGAATGCAAGTAAATAAACACAGAGAAGATCCACAAAGGCTAACCTGCGCGTGGATCACTGAGGTTATTATGCAATGAATTTTAAAATAAGTGATTATTCATTTGTAATATACAGTATATTTATAAAATATTGATAAATTATATAAAATATTGATGAAATAGTGGTAAAATAAAATAGTGATAAAATAGTGGAAAGCAATGGAACGAACAAATAAAATATCAAAAAAATGTATCACGCTAGTGAATCAAGATATAATAATTAGTGAACGTCGCCAGTATTCATTATCATTGTCTGATGGAGGATTGCTCCTGTGTTTTCGCTTCTGAGCAATTTCCAATTCCGTTGCAATGTCTTACGCATTTTTAAGTAATTCGTAAGTGATGCGATCTGCGTCCTTACGGTCTTGTTTCAGTACGTCCAGGATTCCTGTAATGTGTTCTCCCACACCAATCAAATCTACGGACTTTGCTTGCAAGGCGTTAACTACTGGTTTCAATACGAAGGAGTATTTTGCTATTGTTATGAAGGCAATGATGGACAATGTTTCCGTAACCGCTGAATGCAACTGGTGAGCAGATTTTCTTGTGGCGTCATTTCCCTCTATGCATAATTTTTCTAGCGTTTCCACAAGCTATGGAAAATGTTGAGAAAATTTTCGTATCGATTTATATTTCTCCGACCATCTCGTCTCACACATTCGTGATAGAGTGGGAGCACAATTCTACGCACAGTCGATTCCATGAAAAAGTTTATTGTATCCTTAATAGCGGCAATAGTATTTCTAATTTCCGGTACCTTGTTTGCATCGTTCACCACAACATTGAGTTTGTGGCTTGAGCAATGAAAATATAATGCTCGAGAATATTTATTTCTCAAAATCGCTTGTACACCGCCATCTTTTCCCGTCATTGCAGAGCAGCCACCGAAACCAAATCCCACGCAATATTCTGGTGGAAGATTATAGTTAACCAAAAAATTGTCAATTGCTTCGGCGATTGATGAGGCATCTTGTGCCCTTAGTTCAACGAACCCTACAAATTCTTCTCTGATTTTCCCTTTGCTATCATCGTTAAACCGCAAGCCTATTGATAGCTGTTCTTTTTCAGCTATGTCCGCTGTTGAATCAGCTGAGACTGCGTAAGCCATCATTTTTTCAATAATATCACTTATCATATTATCCCTGATAACTTCGCCACATAGCCTATTAATGTGTAAACTGCATTACGGCAACACTTTTCTAGGTTATAGAATTGTTTATCGCCAGAATCGATTCGTTAATTCAATAAATCGAATAACACTCCTCCATCTGGTTCTTTTTCTCCAAGAGGCATATCATGTGTGCCGCAAAATACTATACAGGAAATAATCGATGACAATATTTGCCGGTTTTCTTCGATTGCTTCTTAGTGATTACTTTGAAGTTGAACGTCCACAGGTATATTTTCAAGAAAAACCTTTGCAGCAGCTGTTGCATTCAGGTGGACGTTGGTGGTAACATGTTTTTGGCAGTCTTCGTGCACATTCTTGAATTTTGTGAATGGCCTGATCATAAATGATCCCAAAACTCATCTAACAGTGCTAGTGATAGGGGAACAGCACACAGTGCTTGCAAAGAGCACCTTTTAGTCGTTTGGAATATACTACCCAAGTAACTATTTGGAATCACTAAACAAAAAAAATTATCGTATTGGTACTTTTTTGTGTTATTTATAGAATAATTTAATCATTTAGCGCATTTATTTGGACTAATTTATTAAAAGAACCTAATTGTGATATACCACTTCAGTGAGAATATTCTCACAATCAGAATTATAAGTCCAATTTATTCTATGAATTTAAAGGTTTTAAAAAGGCTGTATAAATATTCTCATGACTTCCTATAAAACAATTTTATAGTGGTCATATAAACGCTGTATAATTATTCTCACGAACTGTAATACAAAAACTTATAACTAGTTGTGTAGGTATTCTATTAAAACATTGTATGAGTATTTTTAGAACGTTAGCAGCGTTATATCATTGATTGAAAAATAACTCAAAAATACCTCATAGAAATATGTTATAATAATAATATCATTTATTGATGAAAAGAAAGTAGGTAATGAAATAAAATGCATAAATGATACATACTCGATAAGTGAGCAAACACTTGTTTCGAAATAAAATACCTTACTTAACTACATGAAAAATATTCAATGCAATACAAGTACATTACGAAAATAGGCATCCCACATAAAAATATAAATGGTTTTTTATGCCTTCATTTGAAATATTTTCTTTATATTATTCATTACATTCTAACATACATACTGTAACGAACCTAGGCCGGACCTGTCGCCCCATTCGTTGCCATCGACAACGATGATGTCATCCCCGGAGATATTCGAGAACAATCCAGTCACGCCGCCGCCGATAACAACGGTCAATATTGGAAACAACTGGAACATGCTGGTTTCCAACCGCCAGAATTGGGAAGGTCGAGAATTCTGTAACGGAGATAAATAGGCAGCACTCAAGAGGGCAGACCAGTCTGAGTCTCAGCGAGCCGATAGCATCGAGCGATACAGTGGCGTAGTTAGTAATATAAATTAGTTGTAAATTTAAGTGTGAAATAAATTAGTAAAAACCAAATTAAGTTTATTTACGTTACAATTGGTGTCGGAAGCGAGATTTTGAAAATAAACAAGTGATCGTGGAGTGGATAGTCAGAAAAAATAAATTGATAGACCTTTTTCACGCCCAAAATAGACAGTGACCCGGTTTTCGCGAAGTGGACAATTGTGCGTGGGAATATAAACTGATACACTGTTCGCGTGAAACAGACAATAGACTGGTGGCCCGTGGAAAAGAATTCGCGAAGTGAATTTTTAACAAACTGATAAACTTTTCGTGTGAAATAGACTGATACCTCGTCAAAGACATAATGTGTTCAAGAAAAGTGCGCCTTGCGGACTTGAAGGTAGCGGAATTGAAACAGGAATTGGAGGAAAGGGAACTGGAAACAACGGGTAAAAAGCAAGTACTCCAGGAAAGACTTGCAGAAAGACTTATACAAGAAGGTGAGGACCCCGAAACATTTTTATTCGAAGTTCCCGGAGGTGATTTGAGTCCGATAATAGAAAAAATTGAAGAGAAGCTTCTAGAAAATACAGAAGGCCTGAAAAAATAACTCTGTGGTGTGGCGAATCGTCTAGAAAAAAGAATAGGAACCGTCGAGACAGAAATGGACAAAATAAAGGAAACGATCAGTAAGCTGGAAAAACAAATTGATAGTGCGCCCTCCACAGAGATGGTTAACAAAAATTCAATGCTGGACCTGAGTTTGAACTTGGATGGAGTTCAAAAGGGCATACAAGATGTCAGGGTCAGTTCTGAAATAGGGAAGCTTTCCATGAAGCCGCCTCAGTTCGACGGAAAAACTCCATGGGCAAATTACCGCCGGCAGTTTGAAGCAGCGGCCAAAGCAAACGGATGGAATGCAAGGAAAAGAGCTGTAGCACTAACACTTGCATTACGTGGAGAAGCGACAAATATTCTACAAACTCTCACCGCCCAAGAACAGGAGGACTATGATCAGCTGATTAAACATCTAGAATAACGATATGGTCAGGCCCATTTGGAACACGTATACCACTCCCAGCTGAAAAATCGCTGTCAGAAATCGGGCGAATCCTTACAAGAATTTGAAGCTGACATTGCACGCTTGGTTCGTCTTGCATATCCAGCCATACCGGAAAATGTAATGGAGCGATTAGCGGTTCAGGCATTCTTGGATGGACTCCGTGACCGAGAAACCAGACAAGCATTGATATCAGCTTGTCCAACACATCTCGTAGACGCACTGGCACGCGCTTTGGAATTCGAAGCAGCAAAACAATGCTGCAAAAGCCGAAGTCAAGTTCAAATGATTGAGGAAGACTCACAGGAGCCTGCTAACTTGGAAGCTGCTATAAGAAAAGTGATGAAGGAAGTGTTGCCTGAGAAAAGACAGATAAGATGCTGGAATTGTGGCAAAATTGGACATGTGCGTAGCAAATGTCCAATATTCATCGACTCCGATGCAGGAAAACTAAAGAAGGTCGACGAGAAGTTGCAATCGTCGGCATGTGTCCAGCAAGCCCCGGTTAACAACGCATATGTCGCTATCCTTCAACGACAGAACAAAGGTGTCTTCGTAGACGGTCTCATAAATAATGAGCCTTGCACCATGCTGCTAGATACAGGTGCGACTAGGACAATTCTTGGGCCTTCCTTTGTCAGAACACTGGCTACTGTATATGGTGAGCTACCGATCGAAATGATTTTAGGCAGCACTAAAGTGAAACATCAGGCACTAGTAGCGGACATCGAAGACGATGCAATCATTGGAATGGACATCATGAATTCCAGAGGGTTTGAGTTGAATTTCAAAGACGGTGTCCTACGTGTCAACGGAGAAGAGCTGGTGCTTCATGGGAAAAGTGAAAAGATGATCCGTGTCTTGTTGGCTGAAGATGTTAGCGTACCTGAGAGGGCTGAAACCATTCTGGAGGCTCGCCTGGACGGGATTGCGAGCAGTGGAGACGTGGTGATGTTCGAGCCCAAACTTCATGATGAGAAAATTGGACGAGGGATTGCACTAGGGAAGACCTTGTTGCGTGCTGACAAATTTGTGCCGGTAAGGGTCATGAATGTCAATTATTTTCCAGTGACCTTGAAGAAAGGAACAATTTTGGGGCACTGCTCGTCAGTTTCCTCAGTGATCCGGGGTGTACGAGGTACGATTAGCCAACCCAACAACTTGCCCACAGAACTAGAAAAATTAGTTACCATCTCTTCCAAAGACATAAAAACAGCTCAACAGCCCAAACTAAGAGATTTAGTCGAAAAGTACCAAGACATCTTCGATACCGGACAAGGAAAAGGGGGTCGAACTAATGTGGTCCAGCACAAGATTGATACTGGGGGTGCCCGACCGATCCGGCAATCAGCAAGAAGACTTCCTCTTGCCAAGAAGGAAGAGGCTGACAAAATAGTCAGCGATATGAGAAAAGAAGGAGTTATCGAACCATCTGACAGTCCTTGGTCCTCTCCAGTCGTACTGGTGAAGAAAAAGGATGGATCGACACACTTTTGTGTAGACTATCGCCAACTTAATAATGTCACGAAGGAGGACAGTTACCCTCTCCCGAGAATAGATGACACCCTAGACACGTTGGCTGGTTCCACGATTTTCTCGACCCTTGATCTGAAGAGTGGATACTGGCAAGTAGAACTGGCTCAGGAAGATCGAGAAAAGACTGCTTTTACCATCGGCTCCGGATTGTGGCAGTTCACCGTTATGCCATTCGGGCTCTGTAATGCTCCCGCCACATTCGAAAGATTGGTGGAGACAGTGCTGAAGGGACTCTCATGGAACACGTGTCTAGTGTATCTCGACGACATAATTGTGGTCGGCAGATCGTTCGAGGAACACGTGAAAAACTTTGAGGAAGTATTCCTGTGACTGAGGAACTTCGGATTGAAGCTGAGCCCTAAGAAATGCCATCTGTTCCAAAAAGAAGTTCGATACCTCGGCCACGTTGTCTCTGGGGAAGGCGTAGCAGTGGATGACCAGAAAATCAAAGCTGTTGAGGATTGGCCCATCCCAAAAGACATTCACCAACTTCGAAGTTTCCTTGGTTTATGCACATACTATCGCCGATATGTGCTGGGATTCGCCAACATCGCTAAACCACTGACCAGGCTCAAGGCCAAACAAAGTTCCAGTGGTCCGAAGAATGTCAAGACTCATTCAGGAAGCTGAAAGGAGCTTTGATCAACGCACCTATACTGAGCTATCCCCTACCCAAAGGGAAATTCATTTTGGATACATACGCCAGCAACGTGGGACTTGAAGCTGTCCTATCTCAGATCCAGGAGGGACAGGAGAAGGTCATTGGTTATTTCAGCAAGAGCTTAGCAAACCACCAGAGCGCAATTACTGTGTCACCAGGCGAGAGCTGTAAGCTGTTGTAAAGGGAGTGGAGCACTTCTACAAGTACGTGTATGGAAGGAGATTCCTGTTGAGAACTGACCATGCAGCTCTCAAATGGCTCTTACAGTTCAAAAATCCTGAGGGTACAAGTAGCACGTTGGATCGAGAGACTCCAAGAATTCGATTCCGAAATCAAACATCGAGCCGGAACTAGCCATAAGAATGCAGATGCCTTGTCGCGAAGACCATGTCCAGATGATTGCTCACATTGCCGACGAGCAAAAGAGAAAGAAGCAACACTTTGTAGAACCACGGCAATGGATGACAACTGGAATGACAGCAAGATCCGGAAAGACCAAGAGAAAGACCCCGACCTTGGCTTAGTCGTCAGCTGGAAGAAGGGCAATCGAAGACCATCATGGCAGGAAGTCGCAGGTTACTCGCCGGCTGTTAAGTCCTATTGGACACAATGGAACTCTCTTATTCTGGACAATGGGATCCTGAAACGTGTGCTGGAGACCGAGATTGGTGGGGAAGACAGACGCCAAATAATTGTTCCCAGGAACAGAAGAGAGGAAGTGCTGCGGGAAATTCATGATGAAGTCGCTGGAGGACATCTGGGAGTGACGAAGACCCTGCAGAAAGTGAGGCAACGGTTTTACTGGGCCAATTGTCAAGCTGACGTCCACGACTGGTGTAGAAAGTGCGCTGTATGCGCTGCTAGCAATGGACCTCGAATACGACCCAAGGCCCCGATGCGTCAGTACAACGTAGGCAGCCCGTTCGAGAGAATCGCCATTGACATCACCGGCCCGTTTCCCGTATCCGACCACGGGAATAAATACATCCTTGTGGCAATGGACTACTTCAGTAAGTGGGCGGAAGCCTATGCCCTGCCAACCAGGAAGCCATCACCGTCGCCGACGTCTTGGTGAAAGAATGGATATGTCGATTCGGTATTCCAATGGAGCTGCACTCGGACCAAGGCAGAAATTCCACAACTTCGAAGTCGAATAATGTGATGAATCGACTACTAAAAAACTCTAGGTTGAATGGA
The DNA here is from genome assembly GCA_018342105.1 of Gonioctena quinquepunctata. NCBI lineage: Eukaryota > Metazoa > Arthropoda > Insecta > Coleoptera > Chrysomelidae > Gonioctena > Gonioctena quinquepunctata. The sequence continues at coordinate 58,345 of JAFIRS010004721.1, forward strand.
AACTTTCGTCCAAAATCATTCGTAGAAAGCCTGAAGTGGATGATGGATGACAATGGCATTTCCAAATACTTCTACACGAGGCTGAAAGGGAGATAGGTATACCCTACGTGACAATTCATCGCATTCTTAATGAGCACAAATGGCATCCCTATAAATTCTACTGTGTCCAACATCTGAAAGAGACTGATTTGCCACGTAGAGTTGAATTCTTTGAATGTTTACTTGTCAAGATTCAAGAGGATGAACATTTCCTTGACAATATCATATGGACAGATGAGGCCAAGTTTACAGAAAATGGAGTTTTCAATAGACACAACAGTCATTATTGGGCGCCAGAAAATCCCCATGTCGTTCGCCAAAGGGTTTTCAAGAGATGACAATTTAATGTATTTTGTGCCATAAACGGTGGGTCAATTTTTCATATCGAGTTTTAGGGGATGATAATTTGAATGCAACAAAATATGAAGATTAACTGAGAAATGGAATTCAAATGATTTTGGAATAATAGGCCAGGAAGAAAACTGTATGGTACAAATGGATGGTGCTCCACCCCAAAATTCTCGATCAGTAAGCGAAGCATCAATTGAAATATTTGAAGACAGATGGATTGGTAATAATGGAACTTTTCTTTTGGCCTCCTAGAACACCAGATGGCAATCCATTGATTATTTTGTGTTGGGGTTTCATTAAAATATGGTTTCCTAACCCAGTAACAACAATGGAAGATATGAAATCGAGAGTTAGAACTGTTTCAATAGTTTAACCAGACTCAATCAGAAGCGCCACACATGAAAATCTTTTGAAGAGATTACATGTTTGATTAATTGAGGTGGAGATGTTTCGAACATATTCTGAAATACACTGATAATTGAATTAACTTACTAATTCATGAAATTATTTTCAGTTCGTGTGTCAGCGTTAATAAAACTATTGTTTGAAGAGAAGTTTCATTTGATGGTTGAATAGTATTTTAATAATTATTTATTCATTGTATTATCTAGTGACTGATGAAGGAACATCGAACGGAATCTGTTAAATTTAAAAAATAAGTGATGAATAAAAAGGAAACCACGTCAGTTTCTGTTTAAAACAGTTTATCTCGAAAACGGTTCGAAATCGAAATGGTATTATCTGAACAAAGTCGATCTAAAATTGGATGTAGAGCTCAAAAATGTGAAAATATACAGGGTGTTCCATTTGAAAAAATCGACTTCCACTAATTTTTTCATGTGAAGAAAGTATCTGCATTTTTTAAAGACCCTTTATGAGGCAAATAAAAATATGACTCGAAGTTAAGATCCTCCACTCCATTTCGAATTTGAAGATTATCAGCGTTAATAAAAGTACATGTTTGGTAAAAAAAAATCGAAATTAATTTATATCTTCTAAACGGTAACAGATAGGTATAGGAAAATAGTACATGAAGTCGTTGACAAAGTGTTGATAAATCCTAATATGATATTATATACAGGGTGTTCCATTTGAAAAATAAAAAAAGTCGCTATTTTATATAGTAGAAGCGGCAACGCCGCATCGTCTAAAATATTAATTTATGCATACTGTGAAATTTTCAGGTTGATCCGTTGTCTGGTTTGCCGAAACGTCCCATTAACGCTTATCGTGAAAGCCCAGTATATATATATATATATTTTTTCAATTCTCGGAATAAAAGTCTGATTCAGTCAATTCATATAATTTTTCTCAACGACGTTTGACATGGTATTTGTCATCATCAGGTTAAAACAAAATTATTTTATTTGAGTTTTGCGTTAAGAAAAATATATATGAATTGACTGAATCAGACCTTTATTCCGAGAATTTGAAGAAAATATAATGTGGTCAAAAAACTAAAGAAAATATATATATATATATATATAAATCTTTTAAATTCACATGTAGTCAACAAGCTTGTTGACTGCATACCCAATTTAAAAGGATTCTTCTTTAACAGACAGTCGTCTAACCTTCATACTATATATATATATATATATATATATATATATATATATTTTAGTAGGGAGTCTAGATATTCTACTGAGGGGGAAAACAATAACTAGATTCATTCTTCGAGTAATAATCCATCTTCACATATGATCAGTTTTGATTACATATTGACATTCACCCATACATCCCAATCCAAATCGCCATTTGTGATACTGAGAGAAATAAAAGTAAATGCATGCAACCGCGATAAACAGATAAACAATGCAATGATTGGGTGAGAGTGTATTGTTCGATTTTATTGAGATTCGATAGGGAATGCAGGCATGCAGGGGAATAAAACAGGTGCAGCTCTGTGGATAACGTAAGGTAACGGTGACTTCAAACCATTTACATATCTCAGGACAAGTTTTTCGACGATATCTTGGTTTTTACACCCACCGTTATAATCAGCCGAAGTAAGTTATTTCCAAGTTTGGGTAAAAATAAATGAACATGCTCTTCGGAAGATTCCAGCAGTTAAGCCGATTTAATTTCAGTCATATTCCAATATGATGACAATAATATCTTCATTATTCTCGTTTCGGACGTCCATCGTCTCGATGGATTCTAAAGGTATTCACGACGTTTCGAATGCTTGTATCTGAATCGTCTTCAGGTGAATACAGTATTCACCTTTAGTTATCAAGTTACCACATCGTCTACAACCTTTTAAACAAATAATATATTCATTTACAGTTAATATAAAATTATAATTTGAATCTACAGTTGGTTTCTAAAATTATATTTTCATAATACTGACTATCAGCTATTTCTATCATCATGTAATACTCCATTTCTCCAATAAATGAAGAGTACTTTGTGAATTTCATCTCTATGATGGAATTAAATTTTGCTTCAATAATCCATGCCTCTGTATCTTTTTTTATGACTTCTTCAAGAGCTTTACTGTATTTTTCTCTTACGTTTTCAGCATTTTCATCTACACTTAAAAAAAATCAACTTATACGTTGAGATTCGATACAGAAATCGACCCTTGAAAGTAATTGCGAAGTTTTGTCGAATGAAAACACATGTAACGTCTTGAATAAAATCCGATATCCGAAAACCTTTCCGGTGGTATTTCCAACCTGCAAACTCATTTATAAAGTTGTGCAGCTCTTTAACACATTTCAGAGTATGCCCATACACGATTTGATATTTCTCTTGATAGAAACGCTGCAGAACTGGAAATCTATAAAAGCTGACAATTACACGGAAAAGCTCTCAACGTGTTCGTAAGGAAATATCTTTGAGAAGCTGCGGAATTTTCGAAACATGTTTGTGTATTTGGTTGAATAAATGTTACCGCATTGAAGGAAAGTTCAAACGAGGACGTTTTCTATAGAGACATCCGATTGGACCTAATTGTCCCTCCGTTTTCGATAAGTATTTCCAATGAGATTGGAAACGTATATAGGTACTATCCACATTTCCATCAACTAAGGATGTTTGATAAAACTCGCCAAGAGAAATCTCAATATCAGAGAGTTTGTTTTGGAAGCAACCTCTATTATTATTCCAAATAACAACGAAAACCTATATGCAGTTTCAACAAAAAATTATTAGGAGAAACTGAAGAAACTCGCAGTAAAGGGAAGTTGGGATTTGTGTATTATCTCAAATGAAGTCGAGGAAAGCTTCATCGATTAACGAAAAAGGAAATCATCAATGAGAACAAGGTTCAAAAAAGTACTTTCGAGAAAAAAAAAGAAATCAAAACCCTGTATGATCCGAGAAATCCTGAGAAGTACGATGAAAAGAGAACAAATATTCAAAAAGCCTATTTCGCGCCCAATCGAAAAGGTAGATTTTAGAATTCATTTATTACTTCTGGAATTGCTGTTTCATTGATCAAGCTAATGAATTATTTGTCAGAAAAAAATCAACAAGTAAATTGGAAAATTATAATTTTCTCAGTATATTTTCCTTTATGAAAGTAGTCCATGTCAGTTGGAGTTCTAATCAATTAGTAGAATAATTGAAGTCTGTTCCACAGTAAAAAGCATTTATTTCTAGGGAAGAAATTAGCAACGCATTTCGGCAAATTATTTTGCCTTCTTCAGGCTTCTGAAATGTACATAAAACGATACAAGGGTGACCATCGTAAAAGTTGATAGAAGACTTGCTCACAAAAATAAACCTAATATCACGGACTTACACACATTGGAGTAAATGTCAACTGATTAATAAACAGAGGTTATCGACTAAATTAATTTTTCGGAAAGGTGTACAGAAAGATGTATTTCGCCGAAATGCTTTGCTAATTTCTTTCCTAGAAATGAATGCTTTTACTGTGGTACAGACTTCAATTTTTCTACTATTTCCCTTTCTTCTTCTTCCTCTGAAATCACTTCAGTGGATTCAATCGTCGCTGAGATTTATTGCTAGTAATAGATTCTTTACGGAATGCCATCATTTTTTTTTTCGAATTGGTAGACCACTTTCTTTTCTTCTTTTCAAACAATGCCAAAAATTCCATAGAGCAACACTCTTGCTCGAAAGTATTCAACGATTATACTTCAATGTATGAAACTAACACATTCTATTTTTTCCATGTTTTGAGCTGTGATGTCCTAGAAGCAATAGGTCCACTGAAAAACTCAGTTGGAATAGACTGTATATCCACCAAAATTATTAAGAGTATGGCTGTGTACATCGCTGAAACTTTAGCTTATATTATGAATCGATCAAAAGAGTCAGGAGAATTTCCAAATTACCTTAAAACAGGTTTAGTGACCCCTATTTTCATAATGGGTGATACATCTATCACGAGTAATTTCCGACCAATAACAGTACCGACTGTGATAGGTAAAGTTATTGAAAGATGTGTGTATAACAAAATGTATGCATTCTTAACCATATTTGAAATTCTATCAAAGTACCAACATGGTTTTTGTCCAGGAAAGTCGTTTAAAAGTGCTCCCTACAACTTTTCTGAATATATTCACGATTCTATAGATGAAGGAAAATATCTTGGAGCACTCTTTCTCGATCTATCAAAAGCATTCGATACCATTGACCAAAACATTATCGAAAGCAAACTCTACTCTTTAGGATTTCGTGGTAACTTTCTGTCGTGGTTAGTTTCATACATGCGCCTTAGAAAAATATCTGTTAAAATTGAAGAGCATAGGCCTGATTTTCATTCTATGGACCTGGGAGTTCCTCAAGGTTCCATCTTAGGTCCACTGATTTTTTATCTATCTATAAACGATCTACTACTACATATAAGCACACAATGTATAGTTCTCTATGCTGATGATTTAATTTTGGCTGCTGATGCTGACAGTCCCGAGGAACTCCAAGGTAAATTGAATATATTGTCAAAGGAATTCACAACCTAGTGTGAAACAAATACTTTAATTGTGAACTCAGACAAACGGTATGTATGCAGTTCTATCGCAGATCAAAAAATTGTAACAAATTTTCAAGTAAAGTGATGGATGATATGTAATTAATCTCTCTGAAAATACTAAATTTCTCGAACTTTCGTAGATAGTGATATGAGATGGAAAGCAAATATAAATGCTGTTCGTGAAAAGTTAAATAGAAGTTATTATGCCATTCTACAACTGAATAATATTTTTGATATAACTCAACTGATCAATATTTATTTTGCCATATCTACTCCCACATCTCCCGTAATATCAACATCTGGGGCAGTTCCAGAGAATATTTTGTCTACAGAAAAGAATCATCAGACTCATTTCCAATCTAAAGATTAGAGATTCCTGTAGAGAATATTTCAAAAGATTCAATATCTTTACATACCCATGTATATATATTTTCAAATGTATAATGTTATTTATGAAACACAAACATATGTACGGCACTGTTTCCCAACATTATAACTATTCCACTAGAAACGGAGATCTCATCAGTATCCCGACTCATAACACATCATTCTTTAATAACAGTCCGTCATATACAGGAATTACATTTTTAAACCATCTTTCAACTGATCTAAGGAAAATTCAAAACAAAAATATGTTCAAATCAAAATTGAAGAAATATCTGCAAAAAACAAATTTTTACAGCATTTCTGAATTTTTAAACCCGAGATAAAATGTTAGTCTGTCTGTGTATATATGACATTTTTATTTTGCATTTGTTTTTTTTTAATTCGAGATGAAATGTTAGTTCTATCTGTATATATCTGTCATTTATATTTTGTATTTTGGTATTTTGATTATTTGTCTACCTTTCTGTATTCTTGACGTATCCTATATCATGTATTCGATCTTAAAGGATTCAATAAATTAATATTATTATTATATTATTACGACGTCATGTCTCTTAAAAACTTCCTGGGGTTCTGATTTAAAAAAAAATTGCAATAAATTTCTAGGATAGAGCACTGCCAGAATATACTTCTGGATCATTCTTCTAGTTATTGTTACATAAAGATAAATAAATATATCATTACAGTGGATTGTTGATCAATTATGTTGTTAACATGGGAAATGATATATTCATGAGAAACAATCCACTCACTGAATTAGAACACATAATCTCTCATAAAAGAGCTTAGAAGAAAAATGTATACATTCAATAATCCACCTGTAGACTAACTGAAGGTCAATTATTAAACCTTCAACAAAACAAAATAACAAATGGAAGAGTTTTTCAGGTAAATCTAACATTTATCTTGAAATTAGCGCCAGTAACAATTGCTTCAATTCACTCGTTAAACCACTGACGTTAATATAATGATAAATTAATGAATAAATCATTTGTAATGACGAAGATGATATTATTCAAAATATGACCATGAATAGAGAAATTATCAGATATTAGCTGAAAGATATAAACTTCAATGGGAAAAACGAAAAACATTCACATACAAAAAATTAAAGCAATGATGTATTTCCGTAAAGTGATATTCCTTCCAATAAAATACTTATACCTACTCTAATATTGAAAGAACTAGAACAACAAAATACGTTCATTAGGTATATCTTCAGTGGGTTAGTAATATTTTTTCTTCATTTCCTTCAAATACTCACTCTTCATGTTTATGGCAATTCCACTTCAGTTCTACTTCACCGATGAAGTCATTGCATAACGAAACACAGGTCCCGAATACATACACCATTTATTAAATTCAATAAAGTGAAGCAGTTTTGTTAATTTCAAAAAGTAGTTGTTCATCATGAAGCGAATGTGTTGATAGATTTTTGACACAGTTTCTGCCAGCTAGATAATAAAATACTCCAAAAAAAATCTGACTATTTATACCAAAAATAAAAATCATAACGTTTCCGGGAAACAACATCTATAACCCATATACAAGCATAATTAAATGTAACGCTCATAAATCTACGATAAGGCACACATTTGCCTAGACATGGTTGTCATCCCTAACATTCGATGTATTTCAAAGAGGAGATATCATAAACAGTTTCGTATTTCCATGTGGTTGCAAGGAGGTCTTCAAAGAAATTATGCAATACAGTGGCTCCACCATACCATTCTAGTTACATCGAAAACGACGATGGTAGGTTATTTCTCAGGGGTGAAGTTTTTCATCGGCAAGGTATTCTAACAACACAGGTTAAACAGGAATTCACAATTGAACTCGGTTGAATTGAAGATAAATAAGAAGTATTCTCATTTTATTTTCTGAAGGATAACTTCTCAATCGTTCTGAATAAATATAGAGTCTTATCAGAAATATTTGAAACATAACTATTCATGAAACTCTCATAGTTTCCTCTAGTTTTATCTATTCAGAAAATGTGAGAAAATATCCCTGGTTGAGAATTATTTTACCTGGTCTCATATTAAGAAATAGTTCAGCCTCTAAATTGCACAGTATACGACAATAACACATTTCTCCAATAAAAGATAGTCTAATCATTTTTCTGAACCATCTTATTCCTGAGATAACACCACATATAGCTGATATTTCAAAGGTCATGGAAAAGCCATCAACATCGAGCTCATGAAATATCTGGAAGACTCAGGAATTGTCAACGATAGGCAATATGGCTTTCGCCATCAGAGATCAACTGGTGACCTGCTCGCTTACGTCTCACATATATGGCAGCTATCTATTGAAAAGTATGGAGAAACTTTAGCTGTGGCATTAGATATCTCCAAGGCGTTCGATCGAGTTTGGCACCAGGGACTCCTCGCCAAGCTTCCGTCTTATGGCTTGCCCCTCAGCTGTGTTCTCTGCTTGCTAGTTTTCTCTCAAACAGGTCCTTCCATGTAGCTGTCGATGGAGTTTCATCTGATACTCTACTCATAAATGCTGGTGTTCCGCAAGGATCTATTCTCGCACCAACACTATTTCTACTTCACATCAACGACCTGTTGAAAGCAACTTCATGTCCAGTACACAGCTTTGCCGATGATAGTACCCTCCATACCGCTTTCTCTTCCAGGGCCCCTATATCAGCCCGTGAAACCAGAAATGAACGAGGAAGAAATGTTAATAATATAAATATGGACTTAGCAACAATTCTCGAGTGGGGATCTAATAACTTGGTAGAATTCAATGCAAACAAAACACAAGCATGTCTTTTCTCTAGAAAAGCCGATCTCACTGTGCCTAACATAACTCTGTCAGGAGTAACCATACCACTGAAGTCATCCATATCGATGCTTGGTATTACTATCAGCAATAACCTTTCCTGGGAAAATCACGTGAGGTCCATTGCCAAAAGTGCATCCCAAAAACTTGGTTTTTTGTTTCGTGCCAAGAGCTATTTCACCCCCACTCAGCTGCTTATGATCTATAAGGCACAGATCCGACCTGTCCTGGAATACTGTTCCCATATTTGGAGCGCGGCACCTAAGCATATCCTGAGGCTATTGGATTCTGTCCAAAAAAGGGCAATTCGTCTCGTCGGTGATGCCTCGCTTACAAACTCGCTCACTTGTCTGGAACACCGTAGAAAAGTTGGCGATTTGTCTCTATTTTATAGATATTTTCATGGGCGATTGTCTTCTGAAATATCAACAATCGTTCCTGCTTTGGCAATCTCTTCGAGATTAACCCGTCAAGTTCAGTCATCACACCCCTTCGTGGTCACTTTGAAGACCTGCAGAACATCACTTTCCAAAGACTCGTTCATCCAACGAACAGCGAGGCTTTGGAACTCATTGCCTAGGGAGGTGTTCCCCGAGGCATACAACCTCCAGAAATTTAAGAAGAACACCAACTCCTACCTTCTTTCCCTTGGTTCCCACGATGTTCTCTGAACATTACAGGATATCCCTTTTCGTGGGAACCAGAACATAAAAAAAAAAACATTAAACAATCACTTCACAAGTAATCCTTTTATTGGCTGGTTCATTAGAATTGAGTACTACAGAATAAATCATCATGAAATTCATTGAACTTATTTGCCTTTCGTAAATGCTCAGGGGCTCACTTAGTAACTTGAATATGATCAGCTGTTAGAAGTCCTAGGGTTTTGTTATAAATGAATGAGGTATCACTGATTTTCAGCTTCAGAAGAAGATTTATTTGAATGTTATTGACAGTTGTCTTATCTTAAGTATCATTATCGAAGAAGAATTAGAGGAAAAAACCGTCAGAACACTACCACATAGGAGGAGTTGAGTTATGTTATCAAATGGTCAAAACCGCTGTCCCATTTCTCCTCGAATTATGGATTATTCATTTTGTCGGTTTTCAGTATGACAAATATCATGGATATATCCCCAGAAATATTGCTTCACGTGTTTCTTATTCACACAATCTGATTATTTACTGTTGGACTGATTCAATCTTCTACTAATGGAGAGGATATCAATTCATTAATATAATCTCTCTCATGTGAAATATTTTAATCAATTGTTTTTTTCAGGTTGTGATTTCGCCGATGATGGTAAGTCATTCAATTTTGCTATCATTGAAGTAATATATTCGTCCAGTATGAGTAACTTCCATACCAAAGAGACTCTTACAATCCCAAACAATTGATGATTATGAGTACAAACTCATACTCTAAAAATGAACATTGGAAAAAAATCCTAACCCCTACCTAACTGACTACAGCTGAGGGGTAGTTAGATTGGTGAGACCCCAGTGTGGCACTCACTTCCTTTATTTACTATAACTAATAATTTTTTTCTTTCAGATGGCTCTAAAATAGGAGCCAGAAAAGTCCTCAAAATTCCAGACGCGGATCAACCCGAACTTTCAATCAAACATGAAAGTTTTTTCGACAAAATGTGGATTATTTTCAACATAATATTTTTTACCATTGTAAATATTGTGAATATTATGTTTCCTACCCTGTAAATCGATGCTAACCCAATATACTGTTGAAACACATTCTACCCTCGTTATGCTGAAATGTGTCAGTTTTTGCTATACTGCTACGAAATGTCAACACCTGCATGTATTTTTTGGACATGTTTGAGACCCTGTAGAAAACTGCTATTGAAAATTTAGAAAACAAAATGCTACAAAATCAGTTAATGGCATTATACGAAGGAGGTTTACGGTCTGATTGAAATTGGTTTTGTGAGAAGGAATATATCCAGCCGACCCTCATGCCGTGCTATCATCGGCCAAAGGTGGGGAACTTATCGAATTATTGCTTGATAAGGGTGCTTTCGAGTCAGACGTAGCGTGGCAAGGAAGACTCATAAATTGTTTTCAAGATGCCGATACATTTTAATCGAATAGAGCTACCGATCGATGACGAGTTTTGTTACAATGGGATATGAACGTGTATGTTCTTTAGGTTTTTTGTTTCCGGGTGAATACTCTGGAATTGATGATTTCTGATAAATTTCCCCACGAAATTTTGCGAAATTAACTATGCAATGCCTTCATGCTAAGTTTTTCTACAACCTGAAAATGAAAAAAAATGTTTCAAATAAATCTTTATAAGTGTAGAAGGGCAAACGGATTAATACATTTACTACGCTAAAAATGATTTAAAAGATAATAAATTATCTTTCCAAAACGAGGACTATATCTGGACCCGTTCTCAAAAGTGGTTGAATTGTTTCTAATTTTCAATCACTTTTCGATTTTTATTTAAAAGATAACAATTCACCACCTCAAAAAATGTTGGTATATCTCTACCGACCGTGATCCCCAGAACCACCCAAAAATATGGTCAGATATATATATATATATATATATATATATATATATATATCTATTTACATCAATGGCATGTTCTTCATCAGGAGCAGTGGAGAAATACTAGGTTTTGCTGATGACACCGCAATATTTCATAAAGCAGACACCTGGCAAGAATTGAAAAACACAGTAGAGACAGACCTTCCTTCAATACAAAAATGGTTAGAAAACAAATTACTTACTGTCAACCTGCAAAAAACCTACTACCTACCTTTTAGCTGTAATCGGTCCAACACGCCATCATTCGATAGTCTCACACGGTTACCACAATGTGTCAACAGTATATAATCCTGCCTAAAATTTTTTTTTAATATCTTGGAGTAATAATAGACACGAATCTCAAATGGGATTCCCATATTAACTATGTCTGTAATAAGTCACGTATGATTCTCTACAAGTTCAAATATCTGAAAGACATACTACCTTTCCATCAGCTCAAAGTACTGTACCATGCATTAGTTGAGAGCCACTTGCGATATTGTATAGTCGGATGGGGAGGGGCATTGAAAACACATATTCATCCTCTGGAAATACTGCAAAAAAGTTTCCTCAAGCTGATTATGTCCAAACACTATAAATATCCATCTGAAGAACTATTTCATGAAGCACATGTATTCGATATTCGTCAGCTTTTTTATAATAATATCAATATAAAATACCACCGAGAAAAACCTATTAATTCAAACCTACCTGATCATAATCACCTAACTCACCTAATCATAATCACCTAACTCGAAAAAAACACCATCACAAAATCCCACAAATGCAAAAATCTATTGGCCAGCGGTCATGCCAATATATGGCTCCAAAAATGTATAACTCCATACCTCTCGATATACAAAAAATTGATAACTTGATTCTATATAAGAAAGAGTTGAAGATCTTCATTCACAGCCAACCTAGGGGAAAAGTTGCCGACATGGTAATGTGATTTTCAATTTTAAAACCCTATACTCCGAAACTTTAGTAACGTTCTAATATGTCTTGTTTAGTCCAGCTCTATATATGTATGTATCCATGCGTGTATTTATTTGATTCATTCTTCTCTTATTCCTTTATGTCCACATTTTAATCTCATTTTAAATTTATTTTTAACACCTTTACTCATAGTATACTATTGTAATCATCAGTCATATGTGTTTCATTAACTTTTAATCCTGTGCTCTTATTTAGTTATTTATGAATAATTTATTTATTGTATCTGAGGAATAGAACTACATGTTTTATTACATATACTAGATTTTAATTATATTTAGTGCATGTTATTTCATAACATTGTGTTATTATGAACTTCTTAACTAGTTATTTTTGTACATTTATTTAATCATATATTTTCTTAAAACTCCCTATTTTTTTGCGAAACAACTGTTCTACACTTATCGTTATGATTACTTTATTCATTGTAACCATCTTAAATTGTATTTATATTGCCAAAAAAAAGTTTTATCATTAATATATATATATATATCTTCGTTGTTATTTTATATGGATGTTTCAAATTCGGTACTTCGATTTGATGTTATAAATGTACAATTTAGCAAATATCAAACCAAATATGACACTTCCAGTTTGACCGGATACGCATCCAAGTTTTATATTTCATATGGAAAGTATATATATATATATATATATATATTTATTTTTTATTACGATTTGCTACTATAGAATTACCTTTTCAATGATATATCACGATCAAACTTCCAATTCACAATCTGCTGATATAATTGAGATTTTATAAAAAATTACTTTTTGTATTCCCCTCGCAACGGAACATTTTCATGAAAGTATGCTATGGAAGATTGAACAATATCATGTAAGTAACAATAATTCATGGCCAAACTTCTTACGCAATAAGTTTTATGCAAACTAACTATTTTTACAATTTTAGTTTTTTTTTCATTTTTCAACATCAATATACTCATTTTTTTTAAATGCTAACATGACAATTTTTTAAATTGGTTGAAAACTCCAATACATATTGAAATACAAAACATGAAAAAGCCTCCATATTTTTGTTTCATATTTATTTTATATGAAGATAATTTCCATGCTATACCTACATTTGTATTAAACCTTTCAACTTCATCTCAATTGGCTATGATATTGAATTCCTTCTATAGGTCTGGAATTATTTTTGAAACTGCAAAATTGGACGCAACAAAATATTTATTTCGATAATTTTCCTACAAAATAGTAGCCATTTGGAACATGTACAGTTTTCTAACTCAATTGAAAAGAAATTCAACACCTTTGACAGACTCAATTATTCTAATTGTTCAAAATGTCGCCCGTTGACGTCAATGCCCAAACAAAAAAATCCATTGGCGTGACGTCTGGTGACCTTGGTGGCCAACGAACTGAACCATGAGTACAATCCAATTGTTTGAAAGTTCTAGTAAGATGTCCTAGGACTACGTTCGAATTATGTGGAGGTGCTCCATCTTGTTGGAAATACATAACGCAACGTGTCGCTAAGGGAATGTTTTCAATAAAATTTTGGATTTCATCATTTGAAATTTGTAGGTACCGTTCACCTGTTAAAGTTCGATCAAAAATAATTGGTCCCACTATTCTGGTTCCAAAAATTCCTACCCAAACATTGAATCCGAATTTTTCTTGGTGCCTTCCTTCTCTGAACACATGCGGATTTTCTTATGCCCAATAACGAAAATTATTTCTATTGAAATGACCATTGGTTGTAAAGCATGATTCATCACTGTATAGAATATTGTAATGGAAATCTGGATTTTTGTTTCTCTTCGTATAACCCAGTTACAATACACAATCCTTCTCTGCGCATCATTTTCATACAAATATCGATGAATTCAATATTCGAATGAACGATACCGGTGTTCTTTCAAAATTTTTCTTGGTGTTTCTCTAGGTACCACGACTTCATATTCGATCTGCCTTAATGATGTATTTGGATCAATTTCAACCGCTGCTAGAACAGTGATCTCCGTATCTTCGCTTACAATAACACGTTCCCCATCATGATTATTCCGTTCTTTCCTATAAACTGTGACTCCAATATTGTAAAATAGTTTCTGCTACTAGGTTGCGGATGGTAAGGATATCTCTCCTGGTACAGACGCAAGGCTAAACAAGAATTTTTCCGTGCTTCTCCATAAATCAACAGCATATCAACTTTTTCAGTTTGGGTAAATCGGTAGTAGTTGTTCATTTCACAAATGATTATGTTGGAAAATTCAGAACATTCGAAATGTCAACAATTTGTTGGAAACACAACGACTGAACATTTCAACAAATTTAATTCCATAGCCATCAAACATGAAGTTGAAAGGTTCAATACAAATGTGGGTATAGCATGGAAATTATCTTCATACAAAATATTTATGAAACAAAAATATGGAGGTTTTTACATGTTTTGTGTTCAAATATGTATTGGAGTTTCTAACATACTTTAAAAATTCCTATATTAGCATTTAAAAGAAATGAGTGTATTGATGTTGAATAATGAAGAAAAACTAAAATTGTGAAAATAGTTAGTCCACATAAAACTTATTGTGTAAAAAGTTTGGCCATGAATTTTTGTTACTTACATGATATTGTTCAATCTTCCATAGCATGCTTTCATGAAAATGTTCCGATACGAGGGGAATACAAAACGTAATTTTTAATAAAATCCCAATTATATCAGCAGATTGTGAATTGGAAGTATGATTGTGATATATCATTGGAAAGGTTATTCTATATCGAATCGTAATTTTTAAAGAAAATATATTTTTTCTATTTGAAATATAAAAATTGGATGCGCTTTCGGTCAAACCGTAAGTGTCATATTTGGTTTGATACTTGCTAAATTGTACATCTATAACTTCAAATCGAAGTACCGAATTTGAAACATCCATATGGAATAACAACGAAGATACAGGGGGGTAAATTTATTCCGGGTCACCCGGTATATGTATATCTAGGTAGTTATATGGAACATTTCAGGAAGTACGGGACAATCCATTCATTCATTAGCCTCCTTGATCACCAGATCTTACACCATTAGATTCCTTCCGCTGAGGTTATTTGAAAGAAACATTCATCGATCATAAAACGTAAATAAAATAAGGATGATAATAATTTGAGACGGCGTTATGAAAATGAAAATGAAAAAATTCTATATGTTTCGTCAAATTTATATGCTAATTCTATCGTTCGTATCCCAAATTTTCAGGTTATCCCCATTCGTTTGATCATCTCGTTCTATTACAATTTTGAAAAATTATTTGACTGTTGTTGTTTCATGAAACTCGTCGTATCACCCAAACATTATTTTACTCTGAATTCCATACGAAGAAGTATTGACATCTTCAGGAGAACAGAAAGAGGCAATTGGTGTCAGCAACTGAGTCAAACTCATGGAAAGAAGACGCAGAACAGGGATATGAATGATGAGGAAATGATGTAGAGACTAGGATAGAAATGGCCGTGAATGGAGATAACAGGAACGAAAATAATTGTGGAATGCATATCAGGGCAGAAAAAAAAGGGTCCACCGGCCATAGAAAAGATGAGCACAGAACAGTCTATAACCAGAACTGGACCAATAGTAGTCCACAACGCTATGTTCTATACTAATTGGATACTCTATTTCCAGAAATGGGGATAATGATATCCATTTATATTTGAATTTAACTAATGTTTAAAATTTTAAAATTATAGGGAATGAAATGATATATCTGAATATTTCATCGCTACAAAAGTTCATCGTATATCCTACTATTGAGAATAGAGAAGTGGTTAATATTTGGAATTGGGGCATGGATAATGAATTCTACTCGTGAAATTGAAACGGTATTTGAATAAAGTGCAGCAGGAATTTGCACAATCAATTTCTTTGATAAACTCTGATGTGGAATCAGATGCGACTGAAAGATGAACTTTAGTAACTATCTTTCACCATTCAAGATAACGGAATTATTTTCGATTGAAATCAAACGAATATATGAATGGAAATGCAAATTTATATTTCGAATTTTTTCTTTTTAACTAGGGTACTTCGACAATACCAGATGTAGTGTTCAATGTCCAGCATGTGCAATTTTCCGGAAAGTTGTTCTCTATTAATTATTACAATATTTGACTACGAATCTTTCTATTTTTAACATGAACTTATATATATATATATATATATATATATAAATCGGTCCAGTAGTTTCAAAATGGCAAAAGATGTCTCAATCTTTTCTTTTCAACATTGACAAACCATAGATCAATTGATAGAACTTTATGAGCTCCACAACTTTCATTTGGAAAAAAAATTCTAAGATGTACACAGAAACAGAACTTCGGTGTAAATGACCACAGATATTTTTCAATGGATTAATAATTTTTGTTTACCTGCTCATTTGATTTGAAGTGTTTTCGTTCATGTCAGAGACCATTTGGCAGTTTATTAAGATGTCTAAAAACCCTGGTGAATGAACTGATTCGATATTGTTTAGATTTTTGAGGGGACACCACCTGTTACTTCAACAGAGCTTCTCTCTCTGTGGTAGATGGCGCCGTCCAAAAATGTTTGTCTATATTCTCGATTAATGTCAGAACATAATTTCTGACATCTGCAGCATCTTATATGGAATTATTTTCAGTGTTTTGTCGGTATCTATGCGTTTTCCATTTCTTTGATATGAAATCTTGTTTATCTTATTCCTGAGTTTGTTCTTCAAACAATCACTCGTTAATCAGTTCATTAGTGCGTAAGGAATTGTTCATTTTGAGGTAGTGTAGTGTGTAAGGATACTTTTTGTAGAATGGGCCACATTTGTATTTTGTGTGGACTAAAGCCGCAGATTTTTCGCGAATTTTCGCCTGTATTCAATACCAAAAGCAAGTACAAATCTTGACGAATTGACTAATAATGATATTTCCATAGTTCATTATATTGTATGCATTGAATTTTTTATTTTCTGCAATTTAATGACAATTTCATTTCCAATTCTCCGTCTGTCAAAATGAAGTCAACCTCAAATTTAAATCGTACAAAATACGGAAAACAACACGACAGTGCTTTCTTTGTACAATGTTCGGGGACTTCGAATTCTAGCTTTGCTATTGGTGAAGTTTGACAGATGTCTCTTTCCAACCAATAGCAAAGCTAGAATCAAAACCCGCGCACAGTTCGCCTCAAAAAGAAATCTGAGAAAATAAATATACCCTGTTACTGAATTGAAACTAAATCGAAATTGACGCCATCTGACACGCTAGTAATCTCTATTATCAAGTAGGCCAAGTGTCGCCAAGTCGATCCCAAACTTCTACAGGTATGAGTGCAAGCACCAGGGTTTTTATACATCTTACAGTTTATTTTCCTTTGACAGATGAAACTTAGTATTTTGCTTTTTACATTTGAGCAATATCAAAAGCTAGCCTGTAAAAAGTTTACAAATTCTATGTCGGGTTCAAAATTCCTCGAATTTAAAGTTGAACTATATTAATATAAAAAAAACAATAGTTTTTCAGGAACATTGAATTGGTCCGTATCCCTAGTAAAAAAAATCTTGAAATAATTGGTGCTGAGTCATCAAAGTCAATATTTTGGCAATAAAAGTATCATTACTAAATGCATTTTACAATTTCTGGGTGATCTGATCACTTCTCTATGTATATTTTCGATTCATCTGCGAAAAAGTACTTTTCATATTGAAATGAATCCACAACGTTCGAACCAATAGCATCAATGACACCTCAATGCATTACCGAAAAGAACATATTCGATTTTCCGGTAGATTGGAGAGTCAAGCAAGATGGTAACAATGTCTCCAAAGCGCATACCGTTTCACTGAAAGATCTGTGAATCGTCGCAATACTCAATACGAATACATTTGACACCAGGACGGGACTCAGCGATTGACGCCGTATTCTTACAGCAGACAGAATGAGGTATAACTGTGACCAAACCGAGGTTGAGAAAACAAGATATTTTTGATTTGTTTCTTTCACATTCTTTCTTTTAGGTCGTATGGGGTCGGCTTTAGAATAGCCCCATGGTAAATCCTGCCTGTCGTAAGAGGCGACTAAAAGGATAACCGTAGGTGGAAGATGGTCTCATCGCCCGGTGAAATACCAC